>JAHZNA010000697.1:0-13127 GCA_027743935.1 Sinodicranocentrus sp. ZH6 | reverse complement strand
AAACCCAAAAATCTATTTCCTTAAATTTTTTTTTTGTTTTCTGGCAACTTTTGTCGACCATATAGCCTAATGTTAAATTTCTCTTCCTTAAATATTTAAAAGTCTCTAATAACTATTTATTAGTATGGAACGGGCTGTATCATATCAATTTGCACAGAAGGAGATACGGGTGCACATTTTTTCACTAAATTCTTCTTACTACAGTGCAGTGGTTCTTCAACCAAATATAGATTGTTTATATTGTACCTTACCTTTACTATTAGCCTCTACTAACCTCAGAAAGTCAATTCAGGGTCAACGTCTAACATATGGTTTTTGACAAACCAGTTCTCTTTTGATGTTTAAAACATGGTTAATTCAAAAGTAGCATGTTTACGACCAGACTAGCACTGAAATCAAACATTGTCATTGGAGTTCCACTGTCTAGATAATTGACTCGACCAAATTTAATTTTTTGCTCGGGCCACGACAATTGAACACGGCGAAACCAAACGCTTTTGTGAAGAAGAACAGATCCTCTCATGGTCTGAATTAACTCTTGCGACTTCACATAGACATCCCCCATAGTTCCACAAACCATTATCAGCGTTATGAAAGCTTGCGAGCCAACTGACAAGAAAAACACGAATTGAATGAGGTGAAGTGTCGCGTGCAAACTGATTACACCGTACAAAGCAATTGTAAAAAGTCCTACAGACTGTGCTATCCCAAACACCAAGCCATAAAGATGGATGTCATTATGCGCAATAACCATCAATTGGATCTGTCGGAGCAAGAGCAACTTATTTTTGCCATCTTCATTCGGATCAGTGACAAACCTGTTTCAAATGCAATTATTGTCTTCTTTATAGCTCTCATATTTCAGCAAGGGAATGTTTTTAAAGCATAAATATATTGTACTTACCGTCGAGCCGAGATCAGATATTGTGCCAATGAAAGGCAAGGCAGAAACGAGAAGCAAATAACTTCAGCCACAAAGCCAGGGTAGAAGCAGGCGATAACAAGATAGTTTGAAAAAGCTACAATGAACCTAATCAACAACTTTATAATTGCCTCCAACTGTGTCACATGTACCGATACCAAACCTCGACACTCTTCCAAGAGAAAGAAAGAGCCGACATTTTCCAGCACACAGACAAACACAAAATCAAAGAATAGCCGGCCGACCATCGCCATTGCAAGGTTTACAGCGGAATATGTCAAAACAAATTTGGTTTTCAATGGGATTTTCCCCTCTCGTGCCTTCTCCTTGTTTAGTAGTTTTCCACCTAAGGACACGATTAATTTAAATTATACGTTTAGCAATCATTTAGAATTTATTTTTAATTTCTTCCTTTAATTACCATAATCCTTTTCAAATTTCACCATCGAGTTGAAAAGATTAGTCATATCCTTGCTTCGCTGATAGTGCATCTGGTTGACGTAAGAGAAGGCGATAAAACAGCCGATGTAAAATAACTGTTGTAGCATTGCTGCGCTGTGAGATGATTTGTCTGATTTTTTCCCAGACTTCTGGTAGTGCCGATGAAATTGGGAAGTTTCGATGATGGACGTTACGGAAAAAATCCATGCGATCAAAATCCTGACCCGAAACTGCCGAATATACCACAAAGTTTTGATCGAGTAGAGTTTGTTGGAGACTCGATCATAGTTGAAGATTGTGGAGCCAAGTAATTTACAAAATTGTAAGTAAATGTAGAGAAAGTTTTTACGCAACTTTGATGAAGAGAGCATCTTTAGTTTTAAGCTTTTCACTGGATTTCAAAAATGCTAATTGTAGCTCAAACTGATATGGTAATTATGTTGCTGCAGCAGTGTCGTTTGCAGTGACAAATACGTCAAATTGAATCGGCCTTTTTATATGATTTGGAATAATCTGGTTAGATTATTTTGGCGTTGGCCAACATTTTAGTGCTTAAGCTAATACGCTTATGCACATGTTGGATGATATTGTGCGAGATTATGAGACAACTTGTCACTAATAACATGCCAAAAACAATCACAAATCGCAATGCAACTTGGAAATGCTATAAATATTTATCATAGATCTTCATATTCTGTAAGTTCTCTAAAGTAAAA
The DNA here is from genome assembly GCA_027743935.1 of Sinodicranocentrus sp. ZH6. Classification (NCBI taxonomy): domain Eukaryota; kingdom Metazoa; phylum Arthropoda; class Collembola; order Entomobryomorpha; family Entomobryidae; genus Sinodicranocentrus; species Sinodicranocentrus sp. ZH6. The sequence continues at coordinate 11,048 of JAHZNA010000697.1, read as the reverse complement.
CAGTCCTCATTGCTCATCATTATAGTATTAAACTCGTTTAAAATTGGATTTGGTTATACATGTAGCTCGATTAAAGGAATGAGGTGTATTAAACATGACAAAACTTGAGGGTTAACGCCTGTTAAAATCTCGTCAATTAACTAAATTCCTTATTCCTACTCATTCCTTACTCTCCCAAATTAAAAATAGCATTGTGAGCGCAGCATGCATGCAAAAGTTAGCTGAGTTATAAATCAAAACAAGAATAAATTTCAAGCACACCTTCAACCTGAGCCTTGAACCGTAAAAATCCTGCTTTTACTGAGGCTGTTCTTATAAAGAAATTTACGGTAAAGGTACTTACTATTAGCTGACTTCTCTTCTAAAATAATTATTGATAACAATCTATCTTGGCATTTGCTTAACCAAGATATATGTGTTAAGTAGCTGATGGTGTATATTTGATGTAAAAGCATTTCAAAATGATTGCGTGTACACATTCAATTCGTTTTGTTAACAATACATAAATACAATTCAACACATATATTATATCTATGTCAAAATGTTTGCAAGCCGAGGATCATGTTTTCTCAAAGTATGTTATTTAATTTCGATCAATCATAGTTGCAAATCTTATTTCAAACCATGTTTTTACTAAGCTTCAGCTTATCTTTGCTAATTTCAAAATTATTGAGTTGAGTACCTCTGGAAATTACAATTATGACTTTTCGAAGTTTCGGCCATATTTGAGAGAAGTTTGATAGAAAATAGCCACAGTTAATAATTTGGAAACAATAAAATGACTACAATTGGAATTATGAAACAGACATGTTTCGTATTATCTAGTCTTTGGCGCAGCCTGAAAATCAGATAAAATAATAACATGCCGTCAGAATTTCGAAAATGTGGAACCAAATATGAAATTCAATTATTTCCCCTTGATTTAATCAACAACATCGAAGACTAAACAGCTTAAAGGGAAATGAATATATAGCTGTAGCATAATTTTGCATGTCTTTGGAAATTCGTCTGAATTGTAAATGTTAAAATAGCATCAACAGTAAACTTTACTTTACAAATGTGATACCATCCGACTACCAAAATATAGTTGATGTATAACGACTACAGCACAATACATAATATGACTTTCTGAATATTCTCTATCGCTTTTTGTATCTTTACATAACATCATCAGAGCCATTTGATCACACCACAGTGCACCATTACCGCTGTTAAATAAACAACTAGAACTATTTTCTTCGAGCCAGCTACAGCTGCAGAGAATTATAACTAGCGCATAGGTGTACACGAATACCAAAAATTAACTCCGTAGCCAGTCATTAAATTTACTACTCTCAACCACCCTACCGTCTTGCACCTTCTACAATTCCACTTAATTCAATCGGTAAAAAAAGTTTCTCAAAGGGTTGTTCTGATTTATGACATGTTCGGCAAATAACTTGAAGCACCATTTTTCCCAAAATGGGAAGATGCTTCTTAGAAGCGAACGCAGTGCAACAAGGTACTATAATATTTCTAATGAAAAATAATTGATAAACGACTCATAAATATTCTATACATTTGTGAATCTCCCTCAAAATAATATTTATAACACACAATTAAAGCCCTTTTCTCTTTGTGAGTATGTCTGACAAGATTTTATTAACTTCCTGTGTGAAATTCTCATTGCTTGTCAAATTTATCTAGTAATCCCAAAACTACTCATTACCATCTTCGTGCTCAATCACATTTTGGCATTCTTGATCAACATCGTGCTCGAATGTAAACCGATATGATTTGACGATACACAATCGATAAAAAGTAAGGTAGTCAAAAGCATTAAGAAGAGTTTTGCATAATCAACAAATCAAGAAAATCTTTTCCTCGCCACAACAGCACAATTTTCTAGAATTCCCTATCGGCTATCAATTACATAATGATTTCCTCAAAGCCACTTTTTGAAAGATGAGTTTTCTCACAAATTCCATGCAAATTGTTTCGTTATGCAAATTCAAAAACACCTATTGTGCACCTACATCACGACGATTTTATCTCATCCCAAACCGCGGACATATATGGTAGTTGGTCATGCATGACGAGCATCTTCATCATATTATTATCATCATCGTGTCAACTATGAAAGTTTTATTTTACCTTAACCCTAGCCGGCACGAAACGATAATTATCTTTTACAAGTTAAACGTGCCTACCCGACCAAAATCACTTTATTTAATTTGCTTTTTGACGAAAAACCTCGCAAAAACAGAAAAGGAAGTGGATATTTTCAAAATGAATGAAATAAATTAGGAAAGTACAAGGGAACCCCTACATTATCGTACAATACTGTATAAGAATTCACTTCCATTTTATCATATCCTTAGTTGCTAGCTCAGTCATAAACAAAAAAGGTTACATAATAATAAAAAGTTTTGACTTATGTAATCGTAAAAATGCAGAGTAAACGGTACCTAAACTGATGAGCATAAAAGGGTATAGATCCTTATATCCCCTTAATGATCCTCATTGTCATGCAATGCAATCATATAAAAAATTGACTGACAGCAACGGTTGTAGCAGCAGTAGTTTTTTCTTACTGCATCTCACCAATCAAGTGGCAAGCGCAATATAAAAGGATGTAAATGTTCGATATAAAGAACCGGAAATGCGAGATTTCTCTCTATAGTGCACTCTCAGTACGGTAAGTGTATTTGGTAGCCGTCATAAAATCCAAAACTGCAATGCACCTCTTCCATCCTTTGTTTTTTGGCATGTCAATAAAAGTGAAAGCTGTAGTGGTAGCGTAAACTTGATGTATTACAAAATGTAAAAAAAATTACAAGCATCCCTCTCAGCTCACACAGAATGAGTGGTTGGATTATGCAGTTAGGGAGTTACATGTGTATAAGTGTAGTAAACAAGTTCAATAGTACAAGTAGTGGGTGGTCATTGCAGCATGGGTATATATTACGACTTACGAATGAATAGACACTCAAATAAAATGTTACAGCATATATAGCTTCGGGAACAATTACCTATATCCTGGTCTGATGACTATATGAAGAGGACGATGATGATCATGATGATATTAGAGATGCAAATTGTCAAATTGGCTGGTGTGGAAGGGATTGCTAAAAATTGTTGTTACGTTAGACGACGAGCATTTTACATTGCTGCTTGTTTGGTTCCTTGTTCGCTGACAGCCGTTCGCAAGCAAAATGGTCTCTAGGAAGAGGCTAAAAAGGAAGACTTGTGTGATGACTTGCATGCTTTGATGATTTTTTGATGAGGTAAAGTCAAGCACGAGATAAGGGATACGTGCTATAATAAGTGGTCGATCGATTATTGTATCTTTTGGCAAGATGTATTTGTCAAAAGTGGAGGTAGATAAAAGGGAAATTGTAGAGTGCACTTGAGACCATTCATCGTTCAGCAATCAAAGCTGAATGCATGCAATATCGGAAGGATTACTGTGCCTAGAAGGATTTGGATTTCCTGTGCGAATGTGAATTCTAGCAAAGTGGGATTGTTGTGGTATTATACGAGAAGAATAAAAAATAAAGTGGTTTTGTGGAAATTTTTTAAGAGGAAATTATTTTTCAATTTTTCTGAAATCCGGAAAAAGGAAGGAAATTAAAGCAAGTCTGGAAAGATGCTCAGGAAAACTTTTGTAATTTGCCTTTTGATGGGTCAGTGACATCAATTATCTTTTTTTTTGTGTTTTTTAAGCCACTTTTAGATTGGAACATATTGAGCTATACCTTAATTCATATGAGTGTGTCTATCTATCTATCTATATATATATCTATTATATAGGTGCTTCTTTGGCAAGAGAAGAAGCCAAGGATCAGAGTGCGGAGGGTGCAAATAATGTGAAGAGAGATGCCCCAGTATTGTCCACATCATATGGTCCACCAGACAAGCATTCGGAACCAGCTCCAGTTTACGGACCATCAAGTGCTAGCTCTGGAGGTTACAAGAATATACACCATAGCCCTCAAAGCTACTCAAAATCCATCCCTGCTGCTGCCATCCGAAATGTAGAGACTGTCGCCGTGACCAAAACGATCACCCCAGTAGTTACAAAGACGACCACTTACAACACTCATAGTGAGCCGGCTTTGTCGATCGGACACGTCCAAGGCTACAGCCAGAGCGCTCATGGCCAGCCAAAGATTGCTCCTGTCCAATTTCAAACGCAATACACTTCTTACCACAACCCTACCGTAGGAGTCAACGGCCCAGTCACCTATACAGGTCCAGCTGTCATTGTCGGTGGCGCCGGCGGTAGCTACGCTGTTCCACTCTCGCTTGCCTCCCTTGGTGGTGCTTCCTTTGGACTCGCTTCCGCTGGACTAACTTCCGCTGGCCCAGCCCCAGCTTACGGACCTCCTTCTGAGTCCTCTTCTTCTGGCCCAGTTTCCGGATACGGTCCCCCAGGTCAGGCTTCTGGTCAACCACTCGGTTCCTACTCCATGAATATCCCACAAATGCTCGCCATCCGCCCACAACAGCAGCAACAATTTATCCAACTCCAACAACTCCAACAACTCCAACAGCAATACCAAAGACAGCTCGCTATGGCTTCTGCACTCCAACCAGTTGCCATTCGCCCAGCTCCTTCTAGTCCATACGCTATGTATCAGTATCAACAACCAAGCCCTGTTGCTTCAGCTTCAGCACCGAGACAAGCTCTCTTTCCACCTCCTCCATACCGTCAACTCCATCATCACCGTCCCCAACCCCAACAACAACAGCAACATCAACAACAGATTGCACAACCCAGTGTTCAATACGTACAAACATATACCGCACCCAGTATCAGCTACACACGCTGGCAGCCTGTCCACACCCTCCAGAAGCCGCACCAAGAACAACTCCATCAACAGATCACGAAGCCACGAAAGTAAATGAGAAACTCGTAATTAGTTCCAAGAATCACCCCTTGAAAAAGAAATTATCAAAAGTATACACACGTTCCTTTTTTGACTGGCCTTGCACAGGAAAAAAAGATTGCAAACGCTCATAGAGAGAGACCTAATGTTTGCTCAAGTATTTTTCTCATTTTTTTTGTTTGTTGAAAAATGATTTGCATTGTTGAACACTACTCGCTAAGTTAAATTACATACACGCTTACCATATTATATAAACATATAAGAGAAAAAGGGATATACCTCTTAATACTGCTATGAAAACATGTAATAATACCAAAGTACAAGGAAGTGTATTGTTTTCCAAAATAAACTTCTAAAAAAATAATTTACCAAGAATGAAAGGGAAAGTGTGTCTAGCATCGCAAAGCAAACGGCTGGAATATATAAGCCTTCAAAGAAAAAAGAACTTAAACTTTAACACAACGACATTCCTTTTACAGACAGAGTCCATATATAATTCCTCGCTTTTTGATGAATTATTCTCAAAAACATACGCACACTCATGGGTACGTTCAAGTCAACGGGAAAAACTTGATTCCTCGAGGGACACCAGTAGCCCGGTGGAACCGAGGAGCAGAGACATTTATATTTATTTTTCCACTCAGGTCCACTTTATCACTGTGAAGATCATGCATAAATTATCCTGAAGGAGAAAATGCGAGTATTTCCTTTTTCTGCGTATGTCATGCGTAATCTCGATTGCTTCCCGAGGAAAATTTATATAATATTATTATTCATGCGTGAGCGTGTGCCCGCTCATTTTCTCCCTTATCCAGGAAAAAATAGCCAATATTAGAGAGAAATTATGTCCGTGTATGGAATTATTATTTTATTTTTTTCTATTGCTACTTTCGCCTTCAAATAATTGGTCTTATGGCCCTCCTCTACCTACGCGTGTGAGTCTGTCCAATTTTTCAAGTAATGTGACAAGTTCCTTTTCTTTCTTTCTTTTTTTTTGCAAAACAAAACATATAAAGAGTTGACTAACTTTACTATATCATCATCTCAATGAATATATATATGTATATGTGTTTGGCACGACTCTCGTCATTTTTTGTGAAAGGAGAGAGGAGAAGAAAAAGTTCAGTTTTCAGTTTCTTTTTCTCCCGTCGCCTGGCTCCATGTCCCTCATAAAGTAAATACGTGTGTCTCTAGTATACCCTCGTCCCATAATAATAATTACCCCGTTGCTGCTGGATTTCCAGTGAGAGTGACACGAGAATAAAATGGCTGGTCACACTGAAATATAAAGTTGGCCAATTCACTTTTCATTTCATGGATATTCATATAAGGCTATATCCTTCACGCATAATATTGAGTAAAAAAGGATATTATAAGTATATCCTCACGACTCCAAGAGTGTAAAGTTAATGTGAGGTCCATTTCTGTCATTTGATACGAGCAAGTTGAGAAAAGAGAGGTAGAAGACGGGAAATAAATGGCATGCGACACGGGAGAGAGAAGTAAGGAAGAAGAAATAAAAGGAAAAGGAAATTGTATGCCTTGGGCAATGCCATACTAATGCATATACATAAAATATATGGCATTTTACCGTTTTCCACAGAGTAACAGAGAGTAGCTTACTAAGGGATTTTTGGTCATAGTAAAAAGCATTTTTGATAAGGTGACATGACGCATGGAAACTTTGTAACGAGCTCATATTCATACTAGTTGTGGGAACCACAAGGCGGGTATAATGTCTGGAATCATATTAAAAATATGTATGCCCGATCCACATGCCTAGTCACTTTGTTATTATGCATATATGGGAAATATATATGAGTAATAGGAACACATATTTATATAACACTCTCTACACAGTGGTTTTTCTGTTGCTCTAGAAGAGGTACACCGCACAAATGGCAATACTGGGAAAATTACCGTGTCCTCAAGAGCAATCCACCTTCCGTTCCGTTTTTCCAGCGTGGTATGGAAAAAAATCCTATACCTATTTATGTGTATGTGTGTGTGTCGTGCGTGTATACATACAAACTCCACATGATTTTTTTCCTAAAAAATATGTTCTCCTAAACTCACTCCGTCCTTCAGTCCACTTCTTTATGTCAACTTTGGTGGTAGGGTCGGTCCAACTCTCTCTCTTGTGGTCCTTGACAAATAAATCCCTGAAGGAGTTCATCCCTCCAGAAAGACAATCATCTCTCGCCCAACAGGAGGAGAGGAATAAAAAGGAAAACATTTTTATTTTACCCGTGTTCTATTTGCTTTTTATTGCTCAGCCATGCCATGTCGTGGTGAGAAGGACGACACCATTGAAAAAGCCTCAAACGATGGAAACAAGCGTTCTAGGATGAGATGTGAATCCGAGATACATTCTAATTTGTGAAGTGTATAATATAAATGTGCTCTCTCTCTCTTACACAGCTTCAAAATGTGTGGCTTTTAGTAGACTTTGTAACAGTGTAAAAGTGACTGACTGAGAAGAGGATTTTCCATCTCTTCAAAAAGAATTCTCACAAAGGGAGGGGTGAACTTGTAAAGCTGGTGGCTTTATTTTTAAGTGCATCTCATCTCCTCATCACCATCAATGGGAATGCCTGACTGGATACGGGAAAAAGGTTGGCTTTTGTGGTTGACTGGTACTTTACTCGCATTCCCGACTAAAATGTCATAGGACACCCTCGTTACAATATCTACATATGAAAATTTCAAAAGTAAATGCAATCCAATGCTTAGATAAACTAGCTCAAAAGGCTCGTACTAACTGAGGACGACGACGATGATGATGAAGAAGGAAGGAAAAAAGGGAATATGTTGATGATCACTACTATCGTCATCATCATCAATATCTCTTTTGTGCATGGCCAATATCCCAACAACAATTTTTTCTCTTCCATGCACAGTGAATCAACTAAAAGGGAAGTGAATGGAGAAGTATCTATAAAAATAAGTAAGTTTTGATATAGATGAGGATGATGATTACCTCTTCTTGCATAAGTATATTCGTCGGACACGGTTTTAAAACAGCTCATCTCTACATGGCTTTCCGTGTGGTGTGTCTCTGTGTGTAATGTTGGATGAATGTAATGTTATTGTAAAAAGCCAAGGGTATCCTTTCTCTCTGGTGGATGGAGTAGAGTGAACATCACATCATCATCCCTATCCTTATTGCATCTTCATCCTGAGCAAAAGAGATTCAAGCAAAGCTTTACTTTCCGTTGAGGTTCTAGTCTTCTCTCACTCCAATATACACACATTCCCTATGTGTGTGAGATGGTAGTGGTGGTGGCACTGGGAGAAAAAAAGGCTGAGTTGAGACGTACTCGTTGGCCAGTTCTCATCTCGCTCCTGCTCCGTGCACATTCAAAACTGTGTGCGAATGCTTGTACCCCTATTCTCTCTCGAAGAGAAGTGGATAAGAGAGAGATTTTTTCTCTGAGAGTTTTATCATCTTTTTATTATTGTTTGGGCAAGATTTTTCTCGTGGGTTTCACGGGGAGAATGGAATGTGCGACCACTGCTTTTGACTACACACAATCTTGAATGGTATCCTCTTCCGTGTTCAATTGAGACGTTGGGCTCCACCATCACATAAGTGTATTCCTCCTTCGTCATTATCATCCTCCGCTATAAAGCTGCCACGAGCTAAGCGCTTATGTAAAGGGAAGAAAGCTAGAAATCTGATAATAATAACACAGTGAGTAGATCAACTCTGTAGGCTTAGGCCTGTTTTAAAATACACACTTTTTTCATTGGGAAGAGCAAAAGGAAACCCCTTTTTTCCCACCCTACATTTTCAACTGTATGTAAGGAGAGGATCCATAGCCTGGAGCCTTTTTTCCCTCCGAAGAAGAGAGAGGAAAAAAATAAACTATTGCCGTGTGAGTTATCCATAGCCTGGAGCCTTTTTTCCCTCCGAAGAAGAGAGAGGAAAAAATAAACTATTGCCGTGTGAGTGTATTTCCCCGAGTATTACACGCCTTGATACACTGCCCAGATTAGAGGAAAATAGAAAATGGGAAAAATGTGAGGAAAATTAGGATCTCGTGAGTGTTTACCTAGTCTGTCTCGTAAACCACTGACAAATTGGTGACAGTGACATAATGTGACGGAGAAGAGAGGGAGAGAGAGAGAAAGGAAGAAAAAAACAGCGACCGGTTTTAGCCAACCACAACTGTATTCTCTTTTTTACTTGGAAAATGTGTCACCGTCCACGAGGCTAGAGCAAATAACATGAGTGAGAAGAGTGACAAGGGTGGAGGAGGTGAGGAGGCAGCTGAGACAAGGAACACCACCGGGGAAACCCGGCACCCTCCAGTACTCAGCTACATTTGGTCTGGGGGAAGAAGACATGGGGGTGGTGAGCATGATAGTGACAATGGGGACGACAGTTACAACAGATACTATAGAATGCGCGGAGGTGGTGACTCTGGGGGTAGAATAAGTGTCACCCGAGTGGTCGTGTGGGTGGTCATCCTGTCCGTGGTGGGCCTACTCGGGCAGCGAGTGTACAATCTGGAACAAAGACTGAGCCAGGTGGAGGGCCAGTTGTTGCTAATACTCAGTTGGAACGAGGAGTCGGGCTCGTTCTCTTTAAAGAAAGGAGCTAGCGTAACTTCCCCTCCATTTAAGAAACTACTTGTTAAGGATAATTTTAGATTAGATTCAAGAGTCGTTGGAAGGGGAGAGGGTGGTGGTGGTAGTGAGTTTTTTAGTGATGGTGACGACCCCGACGAGCCATCCGGTCATCATCATCCCATGTTAAGGTTCCGTCGGGAGGCGAATGCCGCCGCGCAGAGTAGCAGGGAAGACCAGGATCTCATTGATAATGTCATTCTGCTTGGAGGCAGTACCAACACAGCCAGTGGTACTCCCACCGGTGACATGCCTCACTGTCCCTGTACCCAGGGTAAGCCCAGATTAGAAATCCTTGTCCAAATTACCTCAAAATTAATATGCATGCAGGTCGCTTCAAGCTTCCAAAGCCGGCTTACAAAATTACTCTTTTATATCTCCTTTTCCCAGAATGTAGAGAGAAAAAACTTGCTAGCTCGTACTACTCTCACACAAGGTTTGCTTGGTGCTTTTCGCATGATAACAAGACGAATGGCTTGCGTGTCAAGCATATTTGTGTGTGCTGAGCAGGCAAGAAAATAAGTGGTCTTGTAACTCGAGCTTGCGTTACGTTAGCCATATATATTTTTTTCAATTTCTCCCTCCGAGCCTCATTAGGCATTACTGTATTTGGCCTTTTAAAAACAAGATATGCATAATAGATTGCCACCATATCATAATCATCACGAATAACTCGCAAACTGCAGTGTTTACACGACATGATATTGCGCTTTTTTCAGTGGGAAATCGTGAAAAGAGGTGCGACACTGCCACAAGCCATGGTGAGAAGGATAATCATCCTTGGAGGAGGAGAAGGCTTTATCGTGATCCTCCTCATAGTTGTGCTACAAGGCATCAAAATATATATTATATTCACATATTCACCCCGTCATCATTTTCCCCTGACAATCATATAATCACAGAGTGTACATCGTATCACACGTAAAAATGACGAGTGGCCAAAAGAATAATAATGTGTAGGGAAACTATGTAGATTAAATAGCCACAGAGATGCTTTTGCTCCTGTGCAATGCGAAGAAGGGCAAGAGAGGCTTTATCGGCTTTTTCGAATGCCTTCTGTCCAATAACAAACTGGTTTTCACACTTTTACAACAACACCACCACCACCATCAGAGGAATTTTGTCGAGGATTTCATCCCAGCATGGGATATTACGACTCTTTTCAGCATTTTTACTACCACACTTCACATTCCCCTCTCTTGTCTCAAGCCTCTCACACAAGAGATGATAATACATGCAAATGTAGGCAAAAAAAGGGACCAGCCGAGAAGAGTGTAAATCTTTTACGGGATGTGTGATTCTCTGATGATGACGATGAAGAGTGCATATGGTCGTGTGTTTAGTTTGATGTCACATAAAAACAAAAGAGAAGAGACCTTTCCTTTTGTCTCCGCCGTTTTCCCCCTACTCATCTGTCCATCTTCATTTACCTCGTGTGATGAAGTGAGTGAGTGGACAAGACAGTCACTCTTTTGGTAAATATTTGATGAGATAGCGAAACTTTTGATGGCATGAGAGAATTTGTGTATTGTTATTTTAAACACA
>JAHZNA010000696.1:0-13059 GCA_027743935.1 Sinodicranocentrus sp. ZH6 | reverse complement strand
CCACAACACTCTTTTCGAAATGTCACAGCAACAGTGTAGGTACTGAATTGAATGGTCGCCTCTTTTAAAATCTGTTGTGCGATTAGCGCGCAGTGGGCCTTCTAGTAAATTTATACCGAAAAGCAGGTACTACGACGGACTAAATTTTTTCAAGGAAAAGATAAAGGAATATCTCGCTTCTGCTTCTAAACTACCTTACACCTTCATTGTAAGTCATTGGAGACTAAAAGCATAATAATACTGTATTTTCATCTTTGGACATATTGTGGAGATTTACAACGAGGCTAGTGAGAAACTCCTTTGTGATTTTCTGATTTTCCACTTGTCAGGATTCATATGATTAATGCAACACATTGTGTGAAACGACATATCGAATCAGCATGCAGATTTTGGTCGTTTTCACAATTTTAGTGGATCGCAAAATGATTCGTATGCATTCATTTAATAGTTTCCTTTGCCAAAATAAGTGTGTCACCGCATTCAAATGAATTCAGATCCCTATAAGATTTTGTGCCAGTTTTGGACAAATGCTGAAAATAGGATAGAATAGATGTAAAGCAAAGTGTTTGAAGCTATTCATTTGATGCTTGGATGAAAGAGGTTTAATATTTTTCAGATTCCATGAATTCATGATAGCCAACGAATTTTTGTGGAATATCTCATAAAATGGGTCGAATGAGGAAATAAATTTGAGGAAAATGTTTTCATATCTTGGCATGTAATGAAACATTCGTCGTTCGACTTTCACCGGAATTCCGCTTCACCAGTAAAAGAAAGTTTTTTTTCTCAATACAGTTGCACGGTATTTCAGAGAAAAATTGAGGCAGAAGCACAGAAAGAAATTTTAAGACAGGCAAAAAGCCATTCAAAAACATAAATGTTGGGTCAACAACTTCCCCCCGCGTGCAAAAAGCTCCTTTACCTTATCGAAACAGACGCAGTCCAGTGACCCAGCTACGTTAATAGCTCTAGGACTAATGCAATATATTCCCTTTTTTTGAAGCCGCCTCTGAGCGTACAACCTTCCCACAGTCATAGCAGCAGGTAGAGCAGGAGGAACGACGATTGTTATCAAATCCAATGAGTCTATGATGATACTTCGCACGGATACGCCATGGTTTAGCTGTAAATATTATAAAAAAAACAACAGACTAATAGTGAAATTTGAAAAGTTTTCACAATAATATATACTATATGAAAAATGCATTGTAAAATACTAAATAAATAAACTACTTCCTTTGCTGGTAAATAACGAACATGATTACTTTGTAAAGTCATTTCAGAAAAGTTTATTAAACATTTCTTTCGAACTAAAACCACATCCCGGCTCTACCGGAAGATCCCTAATTTTTCTTCATTATTTACTAGTAACCGCTCAAAAAATCTCATGAAAGTGAGAAAAGCATTTATCGTAATATTAAAGAGGGCAAGGAACAACTTAATGAAACTTTCTCCAACCGAACTTTATACGTATCGTACATACCTTCACAAAGACGCTATAAATAAAGCCTATTATCGCGATACAACCGAGAACAGCAACAAATTTGTACGAGTCCCTTTCAAATCTGTAGTCTACCGGAGGTGGGTACATGATCGATCTGACGAGGTTTCCCTTAGCAGTTAGAAAACCTACGGAAGAAAAGAAAAAGCACATAATGGTGTTGAGAAAAGGGAAGCGAGCACATTACAGACAGCATCATTACAAGTTTCCCCTTTTTATGGTTTCCGTGTTTCCCATTTCACATCATCGGTCGTGTCTTGTACATAAATATATGTACATGTTTCATTATAGTTCTGACTTCAAACATGGCAGTAAACATCCCGTTTGCATCTCCTTTTTCTTATGGTTTCACACTACTTTCTGTCCTTACTATACTATCTTAGGCTCGCAACTACGCGACTCAAAACTAGGGGAAAGCTGACTGATGAAAAGGGTTACTGCTCCAGTATAGGAGAAAGTAAGTTTGAATGACATTAAAACTAGGTCATAAAAAGCCATTCTCATTCAGGCTTTTATAAATGTATTGAAAGAACGAATATCCTTATAAAGGTGGCGATATGTACACCGAAATTCGCTCATCTCTGTGCAGCTATCACAAAAAAACAATAATAAACTAGAAGGATATTCGAACAGGGAGCTCTATTCGGACAAATGCATGGACTACGACTAGACTATAAATTGCTTAATCAATACACGACAGGTACAGGTGTGTACTTCGATTTCCATTCACCATACATGGAAAAATGATAACCATCTTCGTTACGGCTAAATGGAACGAAGGAGATGCATAGCCTCGTTAAAGGAATTGGGTCTGTGCAAAATACATTGCATGACAAAACTACAAAATTGTCGGTTCAGCCTATGCCAATTGACATACCAGGAAAACTTCATATTTGTAAAACGCATTGGAAAAAAATTTCGGCAAGAGGTTGAATAAGCTGTTGCAATTAGTGTCTCCATCGCCATACAAAAAATAGCGACTATTGGCACATGGCCGGTCAAACTTGGCAATCGGAGGTAAATGTAACTAATGGGATTTCACGGTGCTGTAAGATGGTAAGTTTGATGTAGCTCTCCCTTCGTCGTGTGAGACATTAACATATATATTTCCATAGAAGGAGACCAATACAGGAAGGCTAAATTGTCATTCCTTTAGTAGGAAGGGACTTACCCGAGCGGAGAACAACAGCCAGGACTGGTTCCTGTCCGTAGTACCTCGTTTGCATGATGTTCGTCCCACAAAACAGAGTGTGTCTTGCATGCTCTTTGATGTTGTACGAAATGTCATTTCGATTTGGCAGTGGGATTTTTGTAACAGGGACAGATTCGCCTACGAGAAAGAGAAAACAGACAAAAATTGTAAATGAGTGTGAGAATTCACATATACATATCACGGCAGAGACGAGTTGAGAACTTCCTACTGGTTAGTGTAGCGTGGTACTTGGTTCGTGTCAATAGTGCAAAAATGTCTATATTAGCTCAATACAATACACACAGGTAGATGAGTGATTGATATAGTTACATTTCTGTGTTAATATAAAGCCATTACAGCAAGGAAATAATTATCTAAAACGCTCCTCAAAACCATATGTGTTTGTTAGTTGGATATAAATCTATTTCGTCTGAACAGAAGTTATGCCAGCCTGTTTCTGCGAAGCTTGGAGAGCTAACGAATAAAGTGGAAAATTCCTGGCTAATCTTAGCAAATAGCAATTATTGAAAGGAAGTTCACCAATTTACTCCTCAAATTATGTTATTAATAACTTCATCTGAAATGGAAGATGAGAATGTGAAAGCAAGCTATGGAAAATCCCCAATGAAACACTAGTGTAAACATATTTCCACACCTGAGTGCACTTGTGCATGGTAAAAAAGTCACATTGCCATTAGCCTTGACGCAAATGGAAAGATTTGTGCGCGGACGGCCTGAAAAGTCAAATTCTTGCACTTACGGATTTTGAATATTATTCTATTACAGCTATACCACAGAAGCTGGTATCCGACTTTTAGAACTTATAGCAATACTAGACTAATACTTTTAGGATTTGCGTATACGAATAAACTTCTATCTACAATATGGAAGCCTCACAACTAGCAAAGGATTACAGAAAAAGTGCGCGCTTATAATTACATCTATATCATATCATATCCCAGTATAAGATGCACAGCCAATCTCGGCCATATAATTGCAATTCATAAGACATCCAAGGTGGTGGGGAAATATATTATTTCTAAAAGCTCCTCTTCTTGTTTTTTATTTCCATGATTTGCGGACTGAACTGAAAACGTGATTCGGCAGCCGGAAAATGTGTGTGGGTATAAATATATTGAGATGATGCTATTCCTACAACAGCCCAACTGTGTAAACTAATCCTCCTACACAGGAAAGTCAAACAGATATAAGAGTCGATTTATATACAGAAATATAATATTACTATCTTCTCTTTTTAAAAATAAATGTCCTTAGTTTCACACACGAGCGTGTGCTCTTTTCAAAAGAGGTATCCAGCTCAAACATGCGGACACAACACTGACAGTATAAAAAGCGTACGCTGCTATCAAATCAAGTACTCGGCATGAGTTACGTTAATAGTTTCTAAAGAAATCTTAAGGCCAATGTAACATCATAACTTGTTTCCACAAAAAATATCCGGATCAAAGGCCAAGTTATCTTTAAGCTATAAATGGAAACTGAATTCACTCAGGTTTATGTGTGAACTTCATACGAAAACCTAATCATGACAATGGTAGGAAATGATATTATAAAAACAATCACAGGAAGTGTCGTAAAAAGAGACCAATATATATATCTACTTAAACATAAAGTTCATATTGATATTTTCCCTATAAGACAGATTACGTTTTGACATTACGAAAAAAACCAGTTGGAAAAAAGCACGTATGCAAACACGATTTTTTTACAGTCCGTATGCATGTTCATATGCTTATGCACCTAAGCATTAGAAGCTGTTGAATAAATGTATGCAATTCAAAAAAGTGCCAAGTTAGTGTAAGAGTTGTTCACATTACATTTCACTGAGAATGTGCAATATGGACTTTTACCTGTAAGCATACTCTCATTTACGATGCAATTTCCAGAGAGGAGGACCGCGTCACAGTGCATAGTACAACCATGTGGTGGTATAACAATCACATCTCCAGGAACCAAATGTTCAGTGGGCATATCTTCAATCTTTCCACCCTCCCGGCACACTTTGACGATGTCTGATGACTGAACAGTTGCTTGAAGTTTTCTCTCGTTCTGTGTATAGAAGGAAAATTACCAAGATTCAATTACACAAAAGTACCCAAAAATGAGGCATAATAATATAAATAAATTTTGTAACACAGTTTCACCCACATGTACGACCTAGAGGCGAGTACTTTAAGGCACATGCAAAATAAACTTGTTTGTACACCATATAAAAGGGAAGCCTTAATTTAAAAATTTAATGGTGTACACCATCAAAAAAGTGGGTTATACTGCAAGCAATGGTTTCAATGGGGGTATTGCAAGAGGAGCAAATGTTGTTGGCAGAAACATGAAAAGTTTTCATCTAATACATGTGATACGTAGCCACATACTTACCAAACCCATATGCCGTTATCAGAACATCACGTTTGTACAACATGTGCTCCAACTAACTACATTCTAACAGCTATAAAAGATGTGTTGCTTCCTTACGGAAAAGAATAAAAAAGGCATATAAACTTTTTTGTTATTTTTTAACAAAATTCCACAAATCAAAAATCATTCTCAGCATACTCCCATTTTCGCCATATGCTTGTACACGTGACGTGACAGTGTCAGTAGTTTCATTGTTACATTATCATTGCATTCTATGAGGTAATCAAAGTTTGAAATCAGCAGTCAGTCATTCAAAAAATATTTTGTTACATGATATAAAATATTTTGACAGTTGTTGCAGGTCATTGCAAACAATTTCTGACATTTCAAGATCTGTCGTTGATATTTTGATATAATGCTTTTGTGCCACCCTACAAGAGAAAATAATATTATATTTATGAGATTGGATTGGAATAGAAATAAATATTACACTTAATAATAAAAAACACTATAAAAGCACTTTTCCTTAAAACGAACAAAATTTGTTATGCAAATTTAACCGACAAGAAATTTCACAGGAAAAAACTGTGCACGTTGTCTATTTTAGTTGTCAATGTCAGTGTGAGACTGTATGAAGGAATCCAATACCTCTGAAACTTTCTCGGGGTATTGTGGCACAAATAGGGAGCTTTATTTCTATACTTTTCTCCTTTACGAATGTATGTATATCAATATCATTCTCATCCAATACCATCATACGGCATGGCTGCCAGAATAGGATATCTGTCTTGTTTTTTGCTTTTGCTTTCTTTCGTGCACATTTATCGAAATTGAATGCACATAACTAACACGTACAATAGAAATATCGACAAACAAAACTTGTTGCTGTCTTAAAACTATCAGACAAGTCAATGTCAAGTACTTGTCTATTTTGTTATTAAAAATAGAACAATAACTAAATGGAGAACTAAGGGTCTAGAGAAAGATTTGATAATAAAGAATAGGAAGTAGAAGCGTCAGTAAGTCGGTTTTGTCTATGCATGTGTTTTTTATATCACTCAAGGACTAGGGTAAAAATTCCATATGTGCATTTTAGTAATCCATTAACTTTTCTTTCATGTATGTGGTAAGAGTGGTAACATACCTTTGACACTGTTCGAAGATGGATAGTCCTTTACTCTGATGTAATAGGCTTGTGTTGGCAATGTCAAATCCTTGAAGCTTCATGAAACCTCCGTATTGATCCTCCCAAACGTAACGAAGTTTCTTACAGGTAAAGAGACGAACTGAGTCAGTTTCTATTGTGTTTTGTTTAGCCAAGATAGGAAGCGAGCACCCAGAACAAAATACAGAAAACAAAAAGTTTGTATTAGATGAACCGGATTTTTGTTGTTGTGGGGCATATATCAATTGGAATAGATCGTTGTTCAAGGGCACTTGTAAGATGTGAAACAAAAGGGGACAAGATGTTGGTAGAAAACTTTGACATTTTTATTATTATTAGGAAAAGATGTCATGCATACCTCGAATACTCCCATCTGCTTTTGGAACGACCAATTTTGGAGATGTAACTTTCTTCAGCTCCTCCTCCAACTTTTGATCCCATGCATTGTTGGCGTCGTTTTGCACTTGGGCTTTATTTAGACCAGCTGCAGCGAAAATTTGGGATGCCCTACAAGTTAAAGATTTTTAAAGGTTAAGGTTGAACATAGATGGGTTTATTTATAATGGAAGACAGAATTGAAAAAATCACGTTGCATCGACTTCATTAATATTTTTAACAGATTTTTTGACAGCATTAATTTTACATCTCACGTGCTCTTCCATGAAAAGGCAGATGCATTTTTAAGCATGCTCTGAACAACAACAATGGCTTTTCTATTAGAAATCGCTCACATGCAGAGGTTAGAACAGAAAGCATAACCCTTGGCTTTGGTTACATTTTTTATAGATATAGACGGCATAAAACGTGAAGGAAATAACTTAATCTACAACTTCCGTAACTCAATTGCACACAAGGGTCTCAACGTGATGAGCAGGAGCTTGGAGGGAAAAACATGCAAATTGAAGAGCAATAATACTTAGCTCTAGCCTCTAGCTTTAATTTTTGAAAGGAACTTAAATGTTTCGCTGAGGTGCGTTAGTTCAGCATAGTATATCGTTAGTTCATCGTATCATGCCAAGTTTGAAAATTGACATTTAAACCGAGCCTGGAAAAAAGTGCTTTTTTCATATAAGTTGTAATGAAAAATACCTTTATGTAAGCACTCTCCTGGAAAATTGCACGGAACGAGGGAAAATGTAATGAAGATCAGTAGTCCACCCCTGTAGATTTTGAAGGACAAGGACAAAAGTAAGGAAAAGGATCTGAAGCAAAGTATTAAGTGTAAAGCATACTGATATTTCGAGGCAGTAGTAGAAATTGAATTGCTGGACATCTATCTTTTCCGTGGGCATGAGATGTGATATATTTCTCTATGAAATTCTTGAAATTTAATCATTGTTATCTCTGCACTACAAGCCTACTTTTCGTGTAGGCGTACAAATAATGTTATGGTATGCTTATGGAACAAACAGAAAATAATACTTAGAAAAAATGTTGGTACATCTGAAGTGACAATCGAGTTTCAGAAAAATTGAGCTTCACTTTTAGCCTTCAACATTTAAGCCTTTTTTGGAAATAAATCAAGGTTAAAGATGCAAGCAAACCCGGCTGAAATCAAATCAGTGGAACGGATCCCAGTATATATGTTTAAATATAAGCCTGTATGATACATTAAATTTAGTATTTGCTTAAAGATTTTCGTCGAGGAAGGCAGTCAAGAGATCACAGCTGTTTATTCTATATTCAAGTTGATCACAATTTTAAATGTATGCACTTAGGAGTCTTAGGATTCGAGACTTGGAAATTCAATCAAAATTATTGTTACTCAATACATATATGCATATAACTTAAAGCTCGAAGTCGCTTGGATGTATATAAAGTTATTTATGAAAGTTATAGATACTAAAATACAAGTTTACTTATGTAGTTATGTACACTTCATATGCATAAATTTTCGTGCAGTGAGGTGAGTACACTCATACGTAATGAAATTTCAGAATCTAAATCGAATCGAAAGCGCCCATATGTCCTCCAAGGCTGCTTATTTCCTCAAATATAAAGCCTTTTGCTTTCACTGTCAGCAACGGAATTTTAGTATGCATTAAGGAATCTCCTCAGATGAAATGGAAAAGGCTGAAGGTTAAAAGCATTATGAAATTTTCTCTTGACTTATACAACTATTGCCACATGTACATGATTGTATGTATGTAGGATTTAGGATGCAAGAAGAATTTTATAAATCCAACTTCTCTATCCAGTCAACTAAACGGATTTTTCCAGTTGCATTTATTCAGCGAGATTGAATTTTCAACTATTTTTTCCTCATATATCCATCTGCTCAATATTCATGTCTAGATCCCTTTTCGCCTTTTATACAAAACACTTGCTGAAGAATGCATAAAAATTCGTTGTTTTCCATAGAGAGCTTACTCTTAGCAAAAGTTTTCCTTGGCGAAACCTATCTGGATATTTGTTCTTGTCACAAAGAACAATAGAAAGTGTCCTTCGGTTTTTTCTCCATTTAGAACCAATACTCTCGAATTCATAGGTATACAAAGTATAAAACACAGAACAAAATAATGGGAAACGACAAACTTTCTACACACTAACTTGATGCATTGAATAATGGTGTAGGGAATATTACGAAATGGGTCAAGAGTAAGGCAAACCGTGTCTGCAAAATCGAGACCTTCCTGCGTACTTTCACATCGTAATGCATTTTAGCGCTTATGTTTGTACGGTATTATTGCAAAAGTATTTACGCAGTTTTCAAGGATCAGGGTCACCTTGTCTCTTCATACCAGAGGCGAGAGCGACGGGAAAATATAAGGGAAGTTCTTGTGCCTATGAGAAAAGAAACGGTTACACAAGACGACTGACATATTCACTCAAGTAAATTTACCAAGCCTTTTCCCTATGTCTACGGATGCCAAACGAAAGGGAAAAAACAGCCGATGGTTACTCCAAACTATGCAGTAATCCCTATATATCTGTAGCTGCGCGATTATTACGGATATATACTCATCTTTTGCGGTTCATTCATCATTCCTGTAATGTACTGGAAGAAAGTCAACTTCGTTCCATGAAATTTCATGGCCATGGAAAATACTTCAAGCCAAAAAGGCTAAAAAAAGCAAACACATTTTGTTTGATGTTAAACACCATACTTCCAGAAGCGGTTTCACTGCGAAAATGATGCATCTTATGGTATTAGTATTATGCTTATGATGGGATGATAATATATCTGGTTTAACAATAGTTCTATGATTCAGGAGCCATGCTGCCATTTTCCTGAATCATCACAGATAATTTAGAAGATAATGCTGTGTTTACGGCAGTACACAGTGTGAGAAAATAAGAGTTGGGTTTAGGGGGAGAAACGGAATCCAAGGATAATGGAATATACATACAACATGCACCATACACCATCTTTTGCAGTTGTGATGATAAAACGTCTAAAATATTGGTAGAAAGGGATGATCCCAGTTGTCTAGTTCCTATCGTATCTGACAACTGCAGGCAATATGAAAAGTCACTAATGACAATAGCGAGGAAAATTGAAAGCGTAGCTAAGATTTGCTGAGATTTTAATAGGTAGAAATGAAAAAGCTTATACTTGAAAGATTGACCAGTATATCCACTTTGGGTAGAAATCTATTCAGTATATTGTTGTCTACCAGTTGAAACACATTGGACCCTTCTACATGCTTTCTCATCATCACCGAGATTGTGCAAGTCCTTTTGGAATTATGTGAAGGCAAAAGTGAATAAGCGGCGGCTTATGTGCTTCATTGTTGGCTACCGTCTGTGGTTGCCCGTCCATTTCATAACTGCTTTTATGTAGACAACGATAAGCGGATTTTCTCCAGATACCAAGGTCATTTGGAATTTCCCCTGATGTCCTAACAAATTTAGGGTTTGGTTGGTGTTGGCTATCAAAAATTCAAGGAGGAATAAACTCATATGGGAAAGACGTAAGCAGAATTGTACAAGGAGACTAATCATTCTAATTCTAAAGTATGTATGTCTACTCCGCCATTCTCATTAAACCACTGATCTTCTATGTGTCAGATTACACAAGTCGCACAAATTAATGACAAATGCTGGTAAATAATACTTATAATTACAATTAGGAGGCATGCCAAATCACAAACTGCACAGATCATACTTTATATACGATGCGAGAAACCTTGTTAGAAGGAAAACTTTTCCTCAATCAGTAAAAGTAGTCTAACTAATTATTTGTTAGGGAAAGGATTCGTCCACTTATCTGCGCAAGTAGTATGCGACATGTATGAAGGCATTTACAATTAACGCAAACATACAAGTCTGTGAGCTCAACGAGTGTCATTAAATAAGTATAACGTAAAATATGGTTGACTTTGGTGGGTTGGAAGCAATGTGACGACGTTGATAGTTGAATGGCTGAATTATTTCTAAGAAAAGTATTCACTATATGCACATTGTTTGATATGCTCTAGTCAAATTCAATCAAATAAATATATTCGTACACACACAAAGCCCCAAAAATGTATTTACCACTTACCAGGCTTGTGCCCAGAGTAAAGCGGAACTCTGATCTGAAGGCTACTTTATAAGGATTGGATAATATATAAAAACTAGTAATATTAATGATCCAATTTGTCAATCCTTTTACTTGACGTTCAAGTCAGCGACTTTAAGAAATTGACAATTTAATTTCTCCTACTTTCCAAAAGCCCAACAGGATTTTCCGTCTTTCGTCTTAATTTATTATGTATGAACTCAAATTTTGATAAGTTCTGTCACTTTCCCTTTACTATTTTTCGACTAACCGTTAGGTATTGAATGAATATATAATACTACCACTCCTCCGCTTTCCCTCGCAAAAAGCACTTGTGTAGGATGAAAAGAAAAAATATCAGCGTTTCTTTGAGGTAGGCTTGTAATTCAAAGCAAAAAAGCTCAACGACAACTGCCTACAGTCTGTAACAGGGTAGACCTCTTAATTAACTAACTTTAAAGGGCTTGATGAATTGATACCTGATGAAGATGAAAGTTTTTCATTGAAAGCTCGACTGAAATAAAATAATTAATCAAAAATGTCCTCTCTACCCGTTCTAAACTCTCTATTTAAAGGGCTTATTAAATAAAACTTAAAGCTGAAAAATGCCCAAGGTTTCACGTTAATTATTGCATAATATTGAAGTTCCATTCACGTGTTCATTCATTCAAGGACGCAAATTCATGCTCATATTTTTATTAATATCATCCTATCTCAACAATCTTTGAATTCTTCGAATATAAATTCTAGATTTTTTCTAAAGAAATTTCATTTCACATCATTATAGTAGGAATTGAGGCAGAAAAATGAAAGAGTAAAAGAGGATGTTAATAATACATATGAGACAGTTTTCATGAATTTCCAGTTACTTGAATCTCATTAAAATACGTTCTTGGAAGCTTGATAACGAGATAAGAATATTCAAAAATTATTCATTCCCAAAGTAGCCCAACTCGTGAAAGTATTCAACACTGTGTGGTTTGCTTTGCAGTAATAAAGCTCACAGTCGGCGATAACCCCATCAAAACCTAAAACTAATTGTGTCGTCACAAATCCACTGACTTGTTTACCCGGGAAAGCTGATTAAGAGAAAGTTTTTGGGATTAAATCCATTCAATATGATGAAATACGGTAAGTGTGATGATGCAAGACATGGAGCGATTTTGCGACACAAAAGGGAATAGTACCAAAATAACATGAACACTTTTGGCAAGGGGAGCATACAAACAAAATCTCATGCATTTTAAGCACTCATTGGAGAAAAGCAGCTTGAGAAAAGAAATGGAAATAGAAAGTAGTTGGAAAGTATTTGAGTGTTTTTCAAGAGAGAAAAACTGTACCTGGAGCGTTCTTTAGGATTACAGAAGAACAGAAAGGAAGCGTAGCGGAAGAAGTTATAACAGAGAGTAGAGAAAGAGTTTCGAAACAGCTGCGGGAGATTAGAGTTAAATCTTGGTGAATTTCGGAAATCGTCATGTTCATTAGTCGGCTGCGCATCGAAACTATCTCTACGAAGGGTTGCAAAACTAGAGGACTCTTCATCCATGCCACTAGACACTGATGACGACCTCTCTACAGATGTTTCGTACTTGCTGCCATTGCTGATGTGCTGTGACAAGTTATCCTGAATACCCTGATGGCTTGCGCTGCAAAATCCATGCAAGCAATGAGATACATTGGGTTATATCTCATTTATCGACTATTTTCTCGTATGAAGATTCTTTTAGCAGAATAGTATTCGATTAAAGAGTAGGGCTTTCGTTTGGCATATTCGCTTACAAATTTCATTAATTAGGTATATATTGAAAGGTTGCATTGTTTCCTTCTATTCACGCTGGGTATATGTTACATCCAGTTGTTTTGTAAGAATTTATAACTAGTAATTTGTTACTGTAAAGGCCTTGCTTTCGACTTTACATATAAGGCCGTTGCTTCTATTCACAGTATTTGAAAATAACTCTAGCGTATTTCATGACAATGGCAACTGCACACTTTTTGTTTGCTTTTGCAATTTATGTATGTTAATTTGCCATTCAACCATTTAGCTTACCATTTATCCCAAAACTAAGTAGGAAGACAGTCCACGGTGGAATTTCGTAATTTTACTAGGATCGTATTTTTGAATATCTTTAACAGCCAAACTAGTCAACATCAATCCATACTTATAATATGAGCGTGTTTGAGATCCGGGTAGTCTGTTTGGTACCCTTTAGTCATATAAGGAGTGCACGGTTTTTTATAAAAACGGCATGAAATGAAAGCTAAGGTGGTCAAGAGTTCCGACGTCGATTTACTTTTTCAAAAAATGACTCTAATTATTATTAAAATGTGATTTAGTTTTT
>JAHZNA010000694.1:0-20979 GCA_027743935.1 Sinodicranocentrus sp. ZH6 | reverse complement strand
GTGACCTGTAACTGCTTGGGATGTGTAAAATATTTTGAAAAAGTTATAGTCCGCAAAAAGGTCTCAAGTCCGCAAAAAATTCTCGCCGACCATCCGCAGAATATACTTTTCTATTTTTAGACATTTTTAGACAAACTTTTAGTCCGCAAATAATTTCTACCAAAATGTCCGCAGGATATTCCCTTCGTCCGCAGATAATATTTAAGTCTTTTATAAAGAAGCTTGTGACAGGTTATTCACTAACTCAAAAGGTAAACCAGTGGTCTCCTTTAGAATCTCGTAACAATGGGATGATTAACTTTTAAAATAGTAATATGCATGTCGATCGGCTTTTGGCTTGCAGATCAAATTTTTTCTAACACTTTGCAAGGATTTATTCATAAAGAGTCAGAGCTTTCCGAGTATGACCCATCTTGGCTATGCGCGTTGTGAGTTTCATTTTTATATAATGTGATTTTTTTTAAATGTTAAGCAATAAGTTGACATTTCGAATATTTAGCTGTAACATGACCCAAATAAAAACACGACATGTTGCTATTGTTCGTATGAAGCAACCTACCAATTTCGGGGATACCTGTCAAGAAGTTCGATTTTTCATTTTGGTGCTTTGTCCAAGTAAAGATGTAAGAAGTAGAAATATATATCAATTGTTTACCATTTTTAATATGCTAGTTAACATTCCAATTGAAACATCTATGTGAAGGCACATCTGTTGCATTTTAGAAAGAAACCAAAATGGCGTTGGAAATGGCAATGGCATCCAAAACTTTTGCTACACTTTTTAGCGACCCAAACTTGAGAAACTTGCTGTTGATGCAGTTTACGGAAGATAAATTCAAAATCACTTTGAAAGAGTGGGCTTCCAAAATCACATCAATTTCAAATAATGTCCCCTCAATCATCGTCTCGCCTGAATCGGCTACAGATGAAAAGGTGTATATAAGGATCTCTTTTTTCTTGATCAAGTTTTCACTCCATGTCCGGCGACATTTTTTAAATGATGAATTGCTTGTTTAGAAAACAAAGAAAAATTGGTGTGGTAGAATTGGTACAGGTATTGCGGAGGATTTGCGTCGACGATTACCTCATTACTGGTCAGACTACACGGATGGAATCTCTGATAGGCGTTCTATTCAAAAAACAATTTCCACTTCGGTCTTTCTCTATTTTGCTTGTTTGTTTGTTGCCGACAATCGCATTTGCTACTTTGAATAGCCATACCACCCACGGAAGAATGGGTGCAAATTCAAATAGCTAAATTAATTTAGACAAAGCTAAAAAAAACTCACGAATGACATTTTATTATTTTTACAGGTGTGAGAAGAGGAATATGTATTTGCTCAAACCGTGGGGCAACTCATATTTGCCTTTATAGGTGGTCGTGTTTCTTTTGACAACTGCTCCACTAAGTTTGTTTGTGAAAAGTGAGTCATGAAGAGATGTCGCTTGTAAATATGGAGAATTTTATTCAGGCGTGATCTATCGCGGGATTATTGTTTCCAGTTATTTTCTCGCTATCCGAATTCTACAACATTGTCGACCAATTCGAAGCCTTTTATTGTTGCGTCGGCTTATGGTGCAGTTTTTTCCTATTCTTGAGTGCAATCCTGAACCTTTCCAAGGTCATGAAATATTGTACTCGCTCAACAGAAGAGATATTTGCTTTGTTCATTTATATCGCATTTTGGGTATACGCTGCTAAAGATGTTACTCAAGGTAATAAAAATGCAATTAAAAGTCATGAAATAAGCCTAGCGTTCATAAACATCAAGATAAACCATTCATACATGTGCCAAGTTTAAAGCCATAAAGAAATATTTGAATATACTACTTGACTATCATGTTATGCAGATGCGAAATGACGAATACGTGTGAATGAAACAGAAACTATCCAAAAAGAATTTCAGAATAACTACAATTCTGCCGCATGCGGGCGAATCCAGAATATGTCATTGCACCTCCAATCCAGTAATATCCCATCTAGGAATTCCACTGATATTTACAACTACAACTCACTTCCCGTTTGATGACATGTGTCGACGAGACACCAGCTTACTTTATCTTGTCCTTATGCTAGGAACCTTTTAGCTTGGCTATACCTTATACAATTTCAAAAATACGTATGATATCAACAAAACACATCGTCTCGCTATGCAAATACTATGTAGTGTCCTTTTAACAATTGAATTTCTAAATTCATGCTTTGTAGACCATTTTTACAAAAGGACAAACGGGAAATATTGTCAGACTATGCGTTGCCCCTTGCAGTAGTTTTGTTCAGCTTTATTGGATCATTTATTTTTTACAATGTTCCAGGTAAAATTAAAATTACGTGGATGAGTTGCAAAATCGAAATGAAATCGCAACAAGATTTTTTTTCCAGTTTCAAAGATTTCACTATGATGGAAGCAAATCTTTGTTAAATTAGCTCCGTTGAATGTGCTAGACTGGAAAATCGTATTGCTATCTGGTGTATTAGGGTTTTGTTTAGCAGTGCTCATATTTATGGACCAGAATATCGGCTTTTCAATCGTTATCAATCCTCCTAACAAGTTTGATGATTTGACTTATTCCACAGTTAAACACTATTCATACCTGTCACGAATAAGAACTGTGGTAATTTAATAATCAAATATTGTGGCGTTTTAATTACTCAAATTGAAAAAAGGCTCATCTTACAACTGGGACCTCGTAGTGATTTCCATTATCAACATCTTCAGTTCCCTTTTCACTCTTCCCTTACTCCACGTAACTCTTCCTCATGCGCCTATGCATGTCAAAAGCTTAGCCGACATTGAAGAACGGGTTGAGCATGGTCAAGTGAAACAAACGTAGGCTGAAAACAAATTATATTAAACTTTTATGGCTTGAGAGTTCTTGAAACCTAATTAAATTTTCTGTAGGGTTGTTCGAGTGCTTGAAACAAGACTGACGACAATTTTGTCTCATACTTTAATGGGACTATCGCTTTATTTGCTGCCATATCCGCTGGCGTATATTTTACCAAGTGTTTTTGACGGTTTGTATCTCTACATGGGAATTACTGAATTAGAAAGGAATCAGTTGTTTGAGAGGATATTGCTATTTTCACGGAGCAAATGTCATACCCTCCGAATCATTATATTCGTCGAGTTCCACAAAGAAAAATTCATCAGTTTACGATTATCCAGGTGCTTCAGCTTGTTCTCTTGTGCTTTCTAGGATTTTATCCGTATCCCTTTGTGAAAGTTTTGTTTCCTTTGGTACTTCTCTTCCTATTGTTTCAGAGGTAAGAAGATATTTCATTTAAAAAAGACAACAAAGTACAATTTTGTAAATATTTAAATTGAATTTTAGACAAAAACTACTTCCAAGATTAATTGAAACGAAGTATTTGAACGTATTGGACTAGCTGAAAGAAAAATGTTACTCTACAATTTTCTCATACTTTATTTTTAACTGTTGGCGTTTGGATTTGATTAATTTGAGTTTAGCAGTTATCGGTTAAGCTAATTGAGTGTTTGTAGCTTAAAATATGTTAAGAAAATAAATAAAACTTGAGTTATTCAAATATAAAAGCTTAATAGAATGTATTTTTTATTTAATTACTAAATTTCGTCCATGTTGCGTACTCATGCAAAAACAAGGTAATTGGGATCTTGGATCTGGATCAAACCTTACTGATTAATTGCAGAGTATCAATTCCATATTTATTACATATTACTCTGCAGTTGCAAAAGGTGACTCGGGTTCAATTAACGCGATAAGTGTCACTTTCCATGTATGAGAGTTACAAGACGAATGGGATAGCTTGAGATTCATGCTTAGCCGAGTCTGATAAACAAAATTTTATCAAGTTACTTTCCTTGCCACATTGACATTATTCTTTATCACAAACTTTAGTGATATGATTGTAAATGCAAAAGCCGAAGGTTTTCGTGGTATTATAGCATACCATTACAGTAGGACGACGGAAGGAAAATAATTTACTATTTAGACGAGCGCAAATTAGTACACTTATTCGAAAAAATCAGTAGTGGAAAAGTTATAGGACAAATTAGTTCGAGATATTTTGTAAACTAAGAATTCTGAAATGGATCGACTAGTGTGCGTTGATGATTTCCATAAGGAAGCAGTTCTAAAACTTGGTAAGTCTGCTCGGGAATATTACACATCTGGAGCTGATGACGAATTGACTATTAAAGATAATATTGACGCGTATAGCAGGTCTGTATATTGATTCACAATTGTATATTGAAATCGACTCACTCACGATCAGTTTTTACTGTTGCGATGAAATAAAATATTTTTTTTAAAAATGAATATTCCCCACGTAGAATATTAATTCGCCCACGAATGCTACGAGATGTCTCCAAACGAGATCTGTCCACAACTATTTTGGGGAAAAAAGTTAATGTTCCAATCGGAGTTTCGCCTTCTGCTTTCCAACGACTTGCTCATCCAGATGGTGAATGTGGCTCTGCTAAAGGTAACGAGAATCTTACTAAAATTACTGTATAGTCGAGCAATATTTTAATTTTGCATTATGACAATCCTTAATGTATAGCTGTTGAGTCGATTGGAGGTGTAATGGTGTTAAGCGTTTTTGCAACGTCAAGCTATGAGGAACTGGCAGAAGTAGCACCGAATGCTCGAAAGTGGCTTCAATTTTATATGCACAAAGACAGGTTGCTGTTACATTTTTGAACATTTTTGTACACATTTCGAGACTTCAGTTTTTGTATTTTATTATTATGTTCTCCAGGTCTCTTACTGAAGCTCTTATAAAGCGTGCTGAGAAGGCGGGGTTTGAAGCAATGGTTTTTACAGTAGACGCACAATACGTGGGGAAAAGACGAGTAAGCTCGAGAGAACCGTTTCAGTTTCCTCGTCACCTTAAGTACGATCATTAAATCGATATTACTTTGTATTACAATTTCTTTGACTGCTAATTAATACAATTTGGTTTTTCATAGGTTACCAAATGCTACTGCGGATGCAGCAAAAGAAGAGTTTTCACTCTATCAATTACACGACATTATGGACTTTGGAGTCACATGGGAAGGAGTAGCGTGGCTTAAAAGGTAAATACTTTACCAACTGTTTTTTTATATTTGAAAATAATTGAATGTATATATGTATACCTACAGCATATCCAAGCTACCATTGGTTCTGAAAGGAATCCAAACCCCAGATGACGCTCTTCGTGCCATTGAGTATGGAGCAGATGCAATAATTGTATCCAACCATGGAGGTCGGCAAATTGACACCGTTCCGGCTACGGTAATACACGTGAAGACTTACAACTGAAAGGGTTTTGATTTTGACGTGCATGGTCTGATGTTTTCAGATTGATATCTTGCCTTCAATCGTAAGAACAGTTGGACAACAAATAGAAGTCTATTTGGATGGAGGGATTCGTCGTGGTTCGGATATCTTTAAAGCGTTAGCTCTTGGAGCGAAAATGGTAAACTTTTCGAATTTAAATTAACTTGAAATGGAAGTTTCAAAATGAATATTATTGTGCAGGTATTTGTTGGACGACCTGCGATTTTTGGATTGGCAGTTGATGGAACAAAAGGTGCAACTAAGGTGCTTGAAATTTTACGGGATGAGCTAGATATCACAATGGCCTTGAGTGGTAAACAACATGAACATATTAGCTCATAATGTAACACTAAATCACTACAGGATTTCTTTTCTTTAACAAACTTTTTAATTCCATGTAGGAGTTGCAAACATCAAAGGCATCACACCAAGTTTAGTTTGCCGACAAGACAGCATTTCAAAATTGTAGAAAACCTACTGCATTTATTCATAAATAAATAATAATGTGCAAATGTACAAATTTAATTTGTATTCTGTACTCATTGTAGCTTCATTAAATATTGTTCATTATGAATGCAAGCAATGTAATGCATACAAATACCATTTTAAACCCTGGCGAATTACATTATCTCACATGTATCTCAATATTCAGAGAGTGCATAGTAATAAGAAAAAATATATTTATGAATGAGTATAGGATAAAGCTTCATAATGATCATTATTATCTATCGATGGATGAAGATTGATCGTAAAACAGCGCAGTAAACGTACATACTGTAAAGGTGCCCGTCCAAACAAAATGATATCAAAGAGTACCATTGACCCCAATTCATATGATATTTGTCATATTATCGCTTGCCTATAATTTCCTGATTTCAATTTATCAGGCAGTTGGTCACTGGTATAAAGCAATACAGATACAAAGTTAATGTTCAAAGTTGGGCTTTGAACGATCTGCAAAACGTTGGGGTTTTAAAATTCTCACCGGTAAAACAGAATGGAAGACTGTTCCTGTGTTTTTGACTTCATGGAAGTCGCTTCCAAAACTCAAACAAAACAAATTGGAGAATACTTTAATGCTGGAGCAGACGATCAAATTACAGTTCAAGAAAATCGAGATGCATACAGCAGGTTGCATTATTTTTGTTTTCTCTACATTTACACTTCCTTAAAAGGTTTATGGTATATTTTTGCATTTGAAGATGGAAAATTCGACCAAGAATGTTGAGGGATGTGTCAGTCATAAGCACGACAGTTGAAGTTTTGGGAAAACCTGTAAAAGTTCCAATTGGCGTTTCTCCAATGTCTTTTCAACGACTTGCCACGGCGGAAGGAGAATGTGCATCAGCAAAAGGTGTGGTGGACATGTGTCACATTAAAAATATTATTGTTTCTTTAGCCAAACCATTGTAAACAATTGTACTTCAATTTATCTTATCCTATGCACTCCCCAAAAGCATGCGAATCCGTAGGAGGTATTTTTATTTTACCGTTGTATGGCACCTGTAGCATTGAACAAGTTGCAGAAGCCGCTCCTACTGGCCGGAAGTGGCTTCAGCTTTTCATCCATAAGGATAGGTTTGTTTTATGCTTTCATGATAAACATCTAGAGTTTTCGAAAGGCTTTTCCGTGTAAACAAGTAGATTTTTTAATCAACGAAGAGTAGAAGTGTAACCAAGTCTTTTATACAAAGAGCGGAAGTTGCTGGATATGAAGCAATTGTTGTTACCGTTGATGCTCCTTACATGGGGAATCGACGAGACGTACGACGAAATCCAGTAAAGTTTTTTATACAAAGAGCGGAAGTTGCTGGATATGAAGCAATTGTTGTTACCGTTGATGCTCCTTACATGGGGAATCGACGAGACGTACGACGAAATCCAGTAAACTATCCAGACGAACTAAGGTACAAACGCAATCAAATGCATATGATAACGCAAAAATGTTATTTAAAATATGCCTTAATCTGTGCAAGGTTGGCTAATGTCTCGCCAGATATTCCTATTTCAAAAATTGACTTTGTGCAAATGCGGTCCACAATCGACTTGTCTGTAACATGGTCGGCGGTAACGTGGCTTAAAAGGTTTGTTTACCAAATTACCATTTAACTTTGAAGATAAATAAAAATGCTATTTTCACTTTTTCTCTTACAGTTGACACTGCAGTTCCAACAGTAATCTGATTTCCCAGTAGATCTTTTTTGGCTACAATTTAATAATTTATGTAGCCAAACATAATATGTTGTATGGTTGTTTTGTTAACAGATCGATATCCTCCCTGAAATTGTGGAAGCGACTGGTGGAAGATGTGAAATTTACATTGACGGTGGAATAACAAAAGGCACAGATATTTTTAAAGCTTTAGCTGTTGGAGCGAAGATGGTGAATGGAAATATTTTCATACTTAAACATAAACTAAATACTAAATACAGATAGTTCATGGTTGATCAATTTTATTCACTGGGCTGCAGGTTTTTGTAGGCAGGCCGATTATATGGGGACTAGCCGTTAATGGTGAGAAGGGTGCACAAAAAGTGCTTTCCATTCTGAAGGAGGAATTAGAGTTAACATTAGGACTAACCGGTAGGTAATATAATGTTGGAAATGAAGGCAATTGTTTCACTTTTCTCTTTTTATACATGACATTTATATTTTTTTGGTCTAGGATGTGCCAGTGTGAAATACATAACAAAACCTATGGTACGCCAAATGCCAAATTGTAAGTAGTCGTTGAGTAATTTCAGCAAGTTTATTCTTCCTAAAGCTTGTGGTCACAAACGAATCTTTTGGAAATACCCATTATATATAATTAAATATATTAATTACAGCCGTTTAAACTTACCTAAAAATATAGTACATACTTAATTGTAATTAATAGAGTAGAATACGTAATATGTAATTGATACAAATCGAGCTGCAAGCGTGTTGAGCAATTAAAACCGAAATATCTTATTTAGCCAAACTCAAAGCTTAACGAATTCTGAGCACCAATGGCATCAAAATTACTCCAGTTTGTGTTCCACATCTTTATCACGCTCAGACGACCCAATCACCTTTGACACTCGGAATATTTAAGCTCTGTCCAGCTAATCTGTTGGATGCAAGCTGCAAGTTCTTTTATATTTCATCATTCTCCCTAAAAAGTTAAAATGACTCAAGATTTGAATGAATCATGTAAATGTAAAAAGCTGAAGTGGTAGAACTCAGCTGTGGGTGTGACATCAAGTTCAAGGAAAAACTCTTACTCACTCGCTAGGGTTGCTCTTGCTGTTCAATGCATCTTTAAGGTATGCTCAATGTGATGATTATGACCTGAGCATGTGAATTCAGTTTACAATTTGCTGCTGAGCTGTGATAATCATAAAATAAAGTTTTATTCCATCCTTCCCCATTTTATATTTTACAAAAATAACATTGTACAATGGAGAGGCTAGTTTGTCTCCAAGATTTTGAAAACGAAGCCTTAGACAAGTTGGATAGGAATGCAGGAGATTATTTTAAGAGTGGATCTGATGACGAAATCACCCTCAAAAGAAACCTCGAGTCATACAACAAGTAAAGAAAAATATTTTCATTGTTAAAAGTAGATTAAAGACGTAATATTAACTGCAGGCAGTGGTCATTTAAAAATTTTAAAAGATGGCTGATTCGACCTCGTATGCTCCGAGACGTTTCAAACAGGAACTTGAAGAAGATCGTGCAAGGAAAACCGGTAGCATTCCCTGTTGGCTTTTCGCCCACAGGTTTTCAATGCTTAGCACATCCTGAAGGCGAAGTAGCTTCCGCAAAAGGTTTATAATTTGCAGTAATAAATCATTCGCTTGATTTCACTAAAGTAAATACATAGTATTGAAAGTATTGGTTAATTCATCAAGATTTATTTCTTGCAGCTGCGTGCGCACATGGCACAATATTTGTATTAAGTACTTATGCAACACGTAGTATTGAGGAAATTGGTAGAGCATGCCCCACAGGTCGAAAGTGGTTTCAACTTTTTCCCAACTCTCAAGAGTAAGCTTAACGGCAATATTTAAAATCAAAATAAATGCTCCACCCCTGCAAATTTGTGTGACGGTCAAGAAAAATTCTTTACTGTATATATTGTATTATAGATACGTGTCTATTGATCTTGTGAGGCGAGCAAAACGAGCAGGATTTGAAGCAATTGTTGTCACTCTTGACGCTCAAAACTTTGGTAACAAAAGGACAACTGCAAGATCGGGGCTATACTTTCCTCCTCAATTAAGGCATGTTTTTATGTGAAACTCAAGATGAAGTACTGATTTGAGTTGGTATATGATTGAAAGAGCAAAAATATTAATTCTACTTTAAAATAGACTTGGGAATCTGGTGGAATATATGAATTCAAATTCAGATAGTTCTGCAGAGGGAGACAACGAAGTTAACGATATTGCTAGTCATGTTCATCAGACACTCGCTCAAAACTTAACGTGGGATATTGTGCCATTCCTTAAGAAGTATGTTAGGACAAAAAAATTACGTGATTAAATTTTAAATTTTAAAATACTTCATGACGTAAATAAATATTCTTTCTTTATATTTTTAGACACACAAAGCTGCCTTTGATTCTTAAAGGAATTTTAACCCCGGAAGATGCCGTACTAGCGGTAAAGCATAAAGTGAAAGGAATTTGGATTTCTAACCATGGTGGTCGACAGTTAGATACTGCTCCACAACCAGTGAGCTAACATTTAATTACAAGACGGGAAATTACAAACAAGACGTAATGTAATTTTCAGACGATTATAATTTAACCTACCTCTTTTTCAGATTGATGTATTGTCCGAAATTTACGAAGCTGTGCAGGGAAAATGCGAAATTTATATAGACAGCGGTATACGTAAAGGATCGGATGTATTTAAAGCATTAGCGTTGGGAGCAACAATGGTAATCTAATTTAGATAACATTTATGTTCAGGATTTTTACATCTTATCGATTACCATAGGCATTCCTAGGCAGACCTCAAGTATATGGGGTTGCCGTAGGCGGTGAAAAGGGTGCTTCCCAGGTGCTGGAAATAATGAAACAAGAGCTAGACATGACTTTAGCGTTGGCAGGTAAATCACAAACCCAGAAGCTATATTCTTGTCTCTATATTACCTCATTATTACTCAAATCAGTATCCAGTTTACCAATCAATCCTCTTTTGCAATATAATTATTAAGGTGTGGCCGACGTTAACAATATTACAAGAGAATATGTCAGCAGATCTGAAGCAGTTGCCAAATTATAACCATGAAAAGGGACGGATTCTCTAGTTATCATTTGCTTGCCTCATCTGCATCTGTATCTCTAATTTTTTAACAATTTACATAATGAAGTGCACTTTGCGATTTGAGCGCATTATCTACAGCAAATATTGAAAGTGATTCGCTTCATTTGTGAACTTGTTCTATGAATACAAATTAGGGGAAGCGTTGGCACTCAACGAATGAGTTCAATTGTAAAGCAGGACTGACCTATTAATTACTCTTCTCAATTCTTTAATTTGAAATCTATCGTGCAAATTTCTGCTTAATTGGATTCTATCCTTATCTTGACAAAGAACGGTCATGACTATTAATGAAAAATTTAAAAGAATTTTATTGTAAACGAATTAGAAAGACTAAAAGTTTAGAATACAAATGTACTTTTAGGCCAACATATATCATTATGTCACCAAATGATTGACTACAGCTGCGTGTCGAAAATCCGTGAAACTGTCTACATACCACGCGTTCATCATTTGTGGTGGCTGTTTTTACGTGACATTTGTAGGTTGTTGTATTCTGAATTTCACAGATTCCGACAAATTTATTGCATAAAAATGTACATTAGTTTTTTTGTCCAATAGTACCTAAGTAAATATACCTTTTTTCTGTGTTTTTCTCTGATAATGCTTAATTTGAGTTGTGTAACTTTCTGTCAAATAAATGAGCCATTGGCGTGCTCAACTGGTTTGGGTTCAGGGCAGTTCTCAACATTTGTAAATGATGAGGTTCTTTCTTCTTAATGAACAGTAATTTTTCATGGGGGCTCATTCTGTCACTAAAAACAACAATGAAAACGAGCAGAAGCACCAAGTTTTTTATTCTTATCACCCACGAACAAACAAATTATTACGTAACATTTTCTCCATTCTCTCAGTAGCTTGTCTTCATCTTCATTCATGATTCACAGACAGACGATAATAGATAAAGTGTGAGGGCATAGGACATGATGGTGTACGCGATCAACTTGTAAACTCGCTGATATCGCATTCCCCTCCTAAGTTATCACACGAGTGTCAGCTTGACATTTCCAACACACAAGTTGCATCCACTAATATTCATACAGCTGCTTAAAAAACTCCAGTAAAACTAGTTTCATTTCACAAAATATAAAAATACATGCCTAACATTTCGTCAATATTTGCAGGATATTTAGCGAGCTTTGAAGTCTTTGACAAATTCCTACACATGTAAGATGTAGCCAGAAAAATCGAGGGCGGATACTGCGCAATAGTGAAATATATATTTTTAGTTTACAAGTTGCATACATTTGCTACAAAATATAAGGTTCGTTGATTCATGTAGGATGCGATAAGTAAATTCTATATATTACATGTAACTTTCCTGCGGTGATCATCAAAGCTTGTGAATTCACAAAGTTTGTATCGCGCAGAGTGTGCATGATAATACAGGCTTGCATCTTGCATTGCATACAGAACAAAGATTCCTCGTGAGTTGAGTGACAAAATATCCCTACTGTACTGTGTGTTACTATACAGTCATTGTCGTACGACTGCGTTGAAATATTGACGGAAATTCGTATGCCTATATGCTGCATTTCAACTTCAGTTAAAGATTAGCTTGAGACATAAGCAGGTGACTGAAAATACTACTTCCAATTTGAAGGTAAGTTTGTAATTTTATTTGGAAATGTATAATCAACCAAAATTATTGTATTTGAGGATACATATTACATAAAAGA
Source organism: Sinodicranocentrus sp. ZH6 (assembly GCA_027743935.1). Classification (NCBI taxonomy): domain Eukaryota; kingdom Metazoa; phylum Arthropoda; class Collembola; order Entomobryomorpha; family Entomobryidae; genus Sinodicranocentrus; species Sinodicranocentrus sp. ZH6. Next base: position 8,699 of record JAHZNA010000694.1, on the reverse strand, counting down.
AATATAAGCTCAGGCATTTTAACGGTTTCATCATATCCGGAAAACGAAACATTTGAAGTATAACTTTTACTTCAATCTGGTTTGAATTTTTGCAATAGAACTGTGATATGAGTTAAGATCAATGAGACTGCTTACACTCTAGTATAAATTGCAAAATTACGCCTCTGTTGTCACTTTCCTGTCACCAGTCTCTGTAGTCGATGTTGTTGTGGTTATGTGTGGTCGATGAGTAGGTCGTTATTGATCGGCCTAATAATCTCAATATTCCATTCTTAATCCCGTCTGCATACCCAACAAACCCTTTTTGCATCCATCCTATCTGACAACTTCGTACCGTTCTTGCTCACACCTGAGATTATTATATTGCAAAATTCCTGTATCGAAGCTGAAAATAATTTGTAATTATTGGTCCAATAATTAAATCCTCATACAAGCATAAATTGCGAGGTTCATTTGATATTCTTGATTAGTAGACAGACATTTCAGTATTTGAGTAAGCAGCGTACTTCACCTCGTCTCATCAGGTCATTTAAATTCAAAGTGCATAAGGTTGCGTTTTCTTCGACAAGGTACCTAACAAGACGTGTTTTTGGTGTGTTGTGAATTGTGTTTTCACAACCACCCTTTTTCTGTCTTTAAAGTCGTTTGTATTTGGACGCATGAGCATTTTTTGAAAACGAAGCGTCAAGAAAAAGTGAAAGGATGTACTGAAAAGGAACGACCTTGAAAATCCAACCTCGCTATTGGCTTGTGCACAATTTGCGTATTCGTTATACCCTCTGCAATGCGTTATAAAAAAACTTGAATGGAATTTGAACAACTATGTAATTGAAATTTTGAAGGGGCTTCCTATAAAATTTTAACCCTTGACGAGAGGAAACGCAACTGTATGAGAAAAAAATGACCTAGTATTGCTAAACGACATGATATCTTGTGTGGTATTGTTATAACCCTGAAGGCATTGGCATTTGGCATTGCGATTCACGATACAATTAGTAACGCGTAATTGCGTGTAGACGAGAGAACCTGCTCTGTGCTCTTAACATTTTACTACATTGACTCCTTCTGTTGACAATGGGTTGTGGTACATCTGCGAATGGGAAGAAGGTATATAATTTATTTTTTGTACGCCTCTTCATTTAGTAAATTAGTCGTAAAATATAATCTTGATATGCATACAGATAGTTTTATACATTATGTGCGTTAACGCACAGTTGCTACTTGTTTTTCGGTTGTGCATGAAACCTCGTAGCAGTGGAATGAAGTGACCCATTTCGGAGTTTATTGATTTTGTTTTTTGTATTTTGACAAAAAAATTTAGTTCGCTCCAGTGAGTCAAGGTAAACCGGGAAGACCGACTCCGAAACGAAATCGTGTTAGGAAAATGGTCATCACAGCAGATGAAAAATATTCAGAATGGACTGGGGAGATTGCGACTTTTGGGATGTCCTGATTTTGGTTTCCTGAGGGGCTTTTCGGAGCTACCCCTGGTGTTATCCGCACTAGGTAAGAGAATAGCAAAAAATCGGAATGCCTTAATAAATGACTTGAGTAAAGTCGAATCGCAGGACTAAAAACAATTATGTAAACTTTCAGAGTTGGTTTTTCCGGAGGCAGTTCTCAGGATCCAACATATCGCCGTTTGTACGTTATCAGTTTTATATCTTCCTTTATCGATCGGGATTAGATTTCATAAATGATATAGTAGATTATTTTTTGTGTAAAATTCAGAGGCGATCATACGGAAACAGTGGATATTGAATTTGATCCTACCGTAACTTCGTATGATGAAATGTTGAAATTATTCTGGAGAAATCATAATCCATCTTCCACTTGCTCTCGGCAGGTGTGTTGTGAAACGTTTTGGGGCTATTTTATTGCAAAATTTGTGATTAGAATGTACTAAATTACAAGTTTTTTTTAAATAGTACATGTCAGCAATTTTCTACAACTCGCCTGAACAAAAGACAAAAGCTGAAGAATCCTTGAAAGCAGAAGAGACTAAAAGAGAATCACGTCAGCCAATTCAAACTAAAATTCTTCCTGCAACCCCCTTTTATGAGGCTGAAGAGTATGTAAAATACATTTTGTGATTAACCTCATTCAATTCTATAACTTAGGTAAAAAGTATCCATCTCTTTGCAGCTACCATCAAAAATACCTATTGCAAAAATATCCCCATGTCCTGGAAGAGTTGGACCTTGAACCTGGAGAAGAACTTATTAGATCGTATGTCGCTACCAGGCTCAACGGTTATCTCGGAGGATACGGCACTTTGGACGATTATGAAGCAGAAAGCAAAGCACTCCAGCTTCCACCTTCAATCGAGAACTACGTGAGAAGCCAGATAACCAAAAGAAAAACCACGACAAAAGGATAAAAACTGTTAAAAATGCAATTTATTGAACTAACTCAAAACACTCATGGTCTGCGAACACTGTCAATCTCATCAACTGTTTTTCAGGATATTTATGACACCAAACAGTTTAACCCTACAACAAAAGGGCACTGTGAAGTCGATTGCAAAATTGTATCTTGTCAACATTTGAAAGTTGGGCAGTGCCCCTGTCATGTGTGTTTTGTGTCAGCAACCCATAAATTGTACTACGAACACATCATAAAAAACTTTTGTCTTGATACATAATCATCAAACAAGATATATATATTGTCTTTCCTCATACGCAATTCCAATCATCACTAATCAAAAAATAAAAACCAAAACTGTGTCCATTTTCATTTACAACGAGTGAACATATCAAACTGAAATTATTGTTAAAAAATAAATCATTGCGGTGTAATCAGCCAAAACAGAGAATAAAATTCAAAAAGGATGACCAACCAGATGGCCTATTTATTACATAATGAATGTTACATGTTTACAGAGTAATTGTACGTGTTCAGACAACAATTTTTTCCCCTTCCTTCGTTACCCCAGAGTAAAAGACCACGTATCAGGTTACATTTATTACAATTGCGTAAAAAAAAGTTTTTTTTTGCTACTCCACTGGTCGAGTGGAATGGTGAAAAATGTAGTCTTTTGTCTGTATGACATTTTAAAAGGAGTCATTTCACAACTCATCCTCCTCCATATAACCAACACAGGAACCTTAGCTGATGATGACGACTTGTAGTCTTTTGTCTATATGACATTTTAAAAGGAGTCATTTCACAACTCATCCTCCTCCATATAACCAACACAGGAACCTTAGCTGATGATGACGACGACAATGATGATAAGTGCAGCTGAACTGGTGACAGTTATTATGTAAAATGAATTTTGGAGATAAAAAGGGGAATAATACGACAGTTTAAATGCTCTCGAGCATTCTTTTTGTGCTTCCTTCCTCCTTCCCTCTCATCATCGTCAATGTTAACCTAGTCTGTATGGTATGATACTCAAAAATTACTATTAATTATGATGATTTTTCTCCCAACTTGGCAATAATTTTGCATGCATACCATGTGCACAAAGTGTGTGACAGCAGTTGTGATTTTTTATGTGCTGCATATCATCCCCATTACGATATAGCGGAATGGCATTTATACTATTGTGTTAGAAATGCTACACAATCAACGATTGAGGAACAAACAAAACAATAAGGATGCCTTTATATCTGCAAATTTCCGCACATTTAAATATATTCCGACGTTATGGGTGATTTGTCACAGCTTGTTTTCCCCTGTCATCCCTGAGAAAAAATGTTTCTAATCATATTCGCGTTTATACATTTTTAGAGAAAATTTGTGTGTTTTGCATTAATTTACAAGATCTCAAGTAGAAGATTGCTCACAGCTATTAGCGCATCACGTAAAGGTGCATGCGTTTCACGAGTCCTTTTAGTTCTCAGCACTTCCTGCACTTACGTGTGTCCCCAAGTCCTAAAATTTTAGAACTTCAAACGGCATTTATAAAAACCCGTAAAGGAAGTTTTTCATTATTGTTTACAGCATATATCGCTTTATCATCATTCATGCGTGCCAAGATACTAATTATTGTCGTAATAGCATAATTTCGTCTTGCCTTTTGTTTTTCCTCTACTGATCCACTTTTTAAATGACCAAGTTTCCCATGACGGGATTAGAGTTGATGATGGTAATGGTCTAAAATTCTATGTAGTTCAGTGTTGAAACGCAACGGTGGAGCTGTTTGTGCGTTAGAAAAAAAACGCTTTTTTCTCAAGGTTTTTTATTCGAATATGACTACAAAATGACTTTTTGTAGAAAACATGAGGGAATTTCGTAGATGCATTTCTGGTTTTTAAGTGTTCACACCTCAAGGAATACATAAAAGGAATATAAAAAAGTGCATCGTGTAGCCAGTTCTGTAGAGCTGCGTAGGGAGATTAGATTGATGTTCACTTTTATCATTTTGCCTTGTCAATCTTGATCTTGCGTATATGCAATTATTGTAGATTGCTCAATCACTTTGTGGTTAAAATGTTTGCTGTGATGTGCTACACGTTATATAATTATAATGCAGCTACTAGCTACTCCTTTAGGAAGGAATAAATTTGAAGTATTGAAGTTATAAAAAACATAATTTTGTTCTATTTATTTGTTATTTGAAATACGTATGCATTTTATGTGGCTGGTATATGAAGCTTTATTTTCTTGCCAGACACAAAAAAGTTATTAAAAGACTCTGGATTGAGTAGATGGTGTCCCCTATCACTTGTAATGTGTTTTTGCGACAAACGTGAGACCTCAATTAGATAAAAAGTGACAAACTCATAAAAATTCATAGCGCAATTTTCACTAGTCACTATCAACTATCGTTTACAAATCTACCAGAAAATTGAGAACAAATTGCTTCAACTGTTATTAAATCAAAGGCTGTGATGGCACTAGCATATAAATTCATGAAATAAACACGCTAATGATACAAGAGGACAAATCAGTAACACAAGACATTCTTTTCCATTCCAATAATTTATACGAAGCAATCAGCGAAAAATTGTGTCCAACTCTAATTTATAGGTGCATAAAAATTGATTAATTTGAACACCCATAAAAACCAGCGATAAGCACCAAAGCCACCGGTTAATTACCTTTAAAGCTTTTGCGAAAGAACTACAACAGTAACAATCAATTTCAAACTCAACTGCTGTTACACCTAAAGCCCCATTTCCAGATGACGTTTTCCGCACGGAAAGTACATTTGCGGAGTGTTCCGCAAACATTTTGCAAAGTTCGTTTCGAGATCCGCAAACGTCTGCGGATTTTTCCGACTTTGCAAAATTTGGACCAAAATTTTTGGTTTTTCCGCGAAGTATGTGCACGGAATGAAAACAGTTCTTTCCGCAGACAAAATCGGAAAACTCACTCAGTATTTCTCAACATCTGATAGTTTGTGTATATTTTCGCCAATAAAGATATTCTTCGATACTGAATTAAACTGAAAATTTGCGACTTTATAGTTTTAAATCGCAAATAATATCAAAATGAAGAGAAGAACACGTTCTAAACTGTTGAAGTCACAAGGTCCAAAGGAAAAGTTTACTGATGAAAAAAAGAATATCTTGGCGTCCCTTGTTGAAGAACGACCTTGTCTATGGCAAATAACCAATAGTGGTTATCGGAAGCAGGACGCACAACAAGCAGGATGGTTGGAGGTCGGCGAATCATTAGGAGTTGCCGGTATGCATTCGACAACATAATAATTAACTGAACTAATTGCTTGTATTGTAAACGTACATTGCGATATTGTACATTTTAAAAGTTGACGTTTGCAAGGACCAGTGGCGTTCTTTGAAGGAAGCTTTGCGCTACCAAAAAGGTCAAAAGAAAATTACTGGTAAATCTGGTGACGCAGCCAAGTCAAGTGATGATGAAGAAACGGAAAATCCCAGCTTTGATGAAGAGCAGTTAAAATTCTGGAAACATTATGATTCTATGAAGTTCATGATAGATCGACCTAGCCGAAGGTATAATTAATCGTTGAGTTTACTGGTAATAAATTAAAATCTTTTGTTGACTTTGATATAGAACAACCTCTTCATTTCCTTTGGAAAGTCTTGTCGATAACATTGATAGTGCTAATGACATCCCTTCTAGTGAATCAGTCATTACCACTCTGGATAAAATTATGGAAAACACTCCCATGGTTCAGAAAGCAAGTGAAGATAGTCTTGGAATTGACGACGTAAAACAAATGGATTCTTCTGATGTTTCTACTTTGAAGCGAACTTCAACAAATAATTACGACTATGTATACAATCATGTAGTATATTGTTACCGAACCTTTTTAAAATTTGATTATGAAATAAGTGTTTTATCAGCAGGTTAAGCGTCCAAAGAAATCCAACGATGCATCTGGAGAGCAGCAGATTGTCGAAAGTATTCAATCGCTAATTGAACTACGGAAAACATCTACAATTCACTCAGGAAAAGATGGAAAAGGTGCAGATTTAAAGTACTATTCAATGTATGCTAATTTAGATCGCATGTTGGAAAAGTTACCGGAAGCTATTGTCGAAGATCTGAATTTTGAATTCATTTGCCAAATACGAAGTAAGATGAAAGAAATGCATTAACTACAAATGTATTGGCGATTGATTAAACTTTTATTATGGCAATATAAAGTGTTTTATTTAAATAAAGCCAAGTTCCTCTGAAAACTTAAGCTACCAACAGTTGAGTTGAAATAGTCTTTCAAGTGATCCCTTATTATTTTCGCTTGTTGTGGTTGTCTACCGGTATTGGAAGGAACCAAATCTGCATTAAAAAGTGACTCGATAGGAACACGATTTCTCCAAATCCCTTCTGTGATTGATCCATCTTCATTTATGACATCTCCAAATCCACTGGGTGCATAAACATCTCTGTTTATTTTGCACATATAGTTATGCAGTACACAACATGCCGAGATAATTTTCTGTGCGCGATTTGGATTGACAAACATTGTTCGAGAAAGCACCATCCACCGAGTGCACAATATTCCAAATGCGTTTTCTACGGTTCGTCTTGCTCTAGATAATCTATGAATTAAAATATTTTTGATTGTGTAAGCACCAACCAAAAACTGACCACGACTTAGATAAACCCAAGTTATAGCATAAAAATATCACCGGTAGTTGAATATTCTTTCCTCTTCTGATAATGAACAGAGCCTATTCGGGGGCTTATACGGTTTCATGACATTTTTTGACAATGGAAAAGCATCATCTGCTACAAAGTAATAGGGTAAATTTCTTCCAAAAACAAGCTTATCATTGGGTATCTGCAGTTTGTTCGATGACAAAGCTTCTCCAAACGATGAACTTCTAAAAACTGAACTGTCGCCTTCATTTCCATGCGCACCCACGTCGAAAAATAAAAATCGATAGTCTGCATCGGCAACTGCCATTATTACAATACTGTAAAAGCCCTTTCAAAGAGTACAAATTAAATAATTTTAGAACATTTATATTGTATTTTCTAGACTTATTTATTTCAAACTTCTCTACCTTGTAGTTGTAAAATAAACTTCCGGAGTTTGCTGGACATTTAATGCCACAATGCTTGCCATCTATAGAACCGATGCAATTTGGAATATTCCAGCGATCATGATAACGATTTGACACATCTGTCCATGTGTCTTTATCAAAGCGCTGACAAATAAAAATTATTCTTCAATTACGTATTTCGGCTTTAATTACATGAATTAATTAACGTTTAATTAATCTAGTATCGTAATTAATATCAAACCGGTGTGACTGCATGGCCTAATCTCGTTATTATAGCATCACAAACATCCTCTATAATTCTTCCTAAATGGGGCTTGCTGATCCGGTAGCAAGAAGCTAAATGCCTAAAAATGGTTCCACTAGCCAAAAATCTACTTAATTATTGTTAGGAGTGGACAAAATTGATTAACAACATTGAGTTCAAATGGTGTTTAGTACGTACTCTAATGTCACAGCAACCTTTTCCTCCGGAGGAATGTAGTCCTCTGGACGGGTGCCCTTTTTTGGAGATAGATCTTCATGTAAAATTGCCAAAATGGATTCAAAAGTTTCAAAGGGCATGTGATAATTTTCTCGAAAAAGTGATGGAACTTTTATCAAATCCTGAAACTAATTACATGCACGGCTTAAATTGTGTAGTAGCTTAAATTAAATACAATAGGTAAGTAATGCTTACGTCAGTATAAAATCGCCCTTTTTCTTTTCTTGCCTTTAAATAATCATTAACCCACACACTTGGGCGTCGGCGTTTCTTAATCTTTTTCTTACGACGCAATAGGAAAAGCACAGACAAACTAATAACTACGTCTTCAGTGAAATTTTCAATCTCAGTTTGAGAAGAACACATGTTATGAAATTGTAGCTCCAATGATTTTGTGTTATTATTTTCATATACTCTATTAATAAAAATTTTCAAATTAATTCGTCTATATTTACACGACTAAAACCCAATGTTGTTCTCACTCAGCTGACGAATTCCGATTTTGTTTTACAAATGAAGTGGAAACAACATTTGCGGAATATTGAACAAAAAATTCCGCATTGGTTTTGCAATGTACTTTCCGTCGAGCAAAAAGTTGAAGCCATTTTGCATGCGGAAAATTCCGACCAAAATAGTCATCTGGAAATGGGGCTGTAGAAATGGAAACACAAATTCAAGGAAAATAGTTAACAATCATCCGTCTCTAGCCAAGAGCTACCCTTAGAGACAGGGAGAATGGATATATAATGCACAAATCGCTATTATGTATAAAT
>JAHZNA010000693.1:0-43635 GCA_027743935.1 Sinodicranocentrus sp. ZH6 | reverse complement strand
GTTAATATTTGATGTGAGACTCGTTTTATGATATGTTTTTAGGTTAGATTGTTAGGTTAATGTTTGATGTAAGAATATCGTTTTAGATATGTTTTTAGGTTAGATTGTTAGATTAATGTTTGAAGTGAGATTTTAAAAAAGTCTTATTTGCGAGCTCAACTTAGTCTTACCAGATTTATTAAAGTTGTGTACATCCATCATAAAATCTTACGTGTAGGTCTTGGAATTAGCTTCGTTTCTTACTCTGGTGCTTTACTTAAGTTGGGAGGAAATACAAGCATTGCTTCTTCGATATTCTTTTTCATCTTCGCCATCTACGGAATGTGGTCTCAGGTACGCAGCACGGATGTAAAATGCTCTCATTTCTAAAGTAAAAATAGTCATGACTAGTAAAAATTATGTTTCGCTTTTGATTTGCAGATACTTATTGCAGACATTATCCTCCGCTGGATTGAACACGGACAGCTAATTAAAGGAAGAGTTTTACGCGTTGTAAACCGAAAAGTTTCTTCCGTTTTTGTAGTGATAGGATTACAAATAATTATCATTTCTCCGTATTTCTTTGAGGTAGTGTATCTGCTTAATAATGTAGCAAAAGTCGGGTGGTTGCTTGAAAATGTATTTCCCTCAATCTTCTAGAAAGGTTCGGCCGTTCTTGACTCAGAAAATGTGTTTGGAGGATCGCTGGCGGCGTATACCGTCGTGCTGGCGGAAGTTTTCGTGGTAGTTTATTTGTATGGATTTAACCGTTTTTTAGTGGATTTGGAAATTATGACGAAAACTCCGCTACCGGCTCTATTTCAAATTCAAATTCGTTACATAGTTATTCCAGCAATTTGGGTATGATTAAAATTCACCCAGATTACCAAACCAAGTTGTTCAATTTGCGATGTGAAAATTGTTAATCTTTTTCTACCCTAGCTTTTCATGATTCCAATGTTAATCAACGCTTATGTTAATCCAAGTCTTTTCTCTGATCGAAATTTCATCGGTAAAACTTTGTACATAGGGGTGATTGCCAACTTTGTACCACTTTTGGTTATTATCGGATTTGCGTTGTTTGCGATATTTGTAACAGGAACAGAGGAAAAGCCAAATAATGTAGTTAATTTTAACGCACTATAGTTTTTGTTTACTCGTTAATTTACTCTTTCCCGTACATGAATTTTAATTAATTATTGCTACTACTCACAATTTGAAGGTGGGTCATGAACCTTTCCTGTATGATCAAAACGAAGATATGTTACGAATGAGAAAACCGATTGAGCCACGGTTCTCAGCTAGGCATGATGCTCCATCCCAACAATCTCACAGGTTTCAGAACTCAGAATGCATAAATTTTCTATTTAAAAACAACCTTTTTGTCATCTATTCAAGCAAAAAAGCAATACATTTTAGTCGCACAGTTCGGTCAGAAGTATATCATGCAGTCCAACATAGTATGAACTACATCTACCAAGCCCAGATGGTTGTTCAAAGACAGTTTAAGAAACTATTGAATTTTAAGCGAATACAAACCCGCTGGCTTAACTTGATATTGAAAATTGTATGTACTTGCGTACTTTTGAATTTTATAATCCAGTCCAAACTAATTATTCTACATTTTTAATACATATATATTTGTGTGTTTTGGAAGGTTTGGAAGATGAAAGTGCGCTCTATGCGAAGATTAGTTCAACGATTAATGTTGCGCAAAAAGTACAACAACAACAGGATAGACATTCATTTCCTGGAAAGATCACTGGAGCAGATTGTTCACCTCACGTTTTACTCAGGGGTTCGTAAATTACAGAGAATGCCGATGAATGAGCTTCTACTATTTCTTGCTGACGAGCTTATTCAACTGACCACATTCCACCCTGAAGAGTTTATAGACTCAGAACTATCTGGATCAGAGTCATCCTCTACTTCACGCGAGGAAAGTCATGAGGAAAATCCAAACTTGCCTTTTGTAGAAACGGTGGAGGAGAATGAAATCGGTTATCTTAAAATTCATCGAAAGATTATCGGTAGATTTGACAGGAGTGCAGACGAAGACAGAGTTTTATTGACAATTCGCATAAAACGGGGTTTACAGCTTCCTTACGTTGGGGACCTCGGTGTGTTAAAATTTCTGCGACGACAGCGAGCATGTCAAGAACGAGAGTATTCGTGTTGGACCATGAATGACTCTATGCCAATCGATCACTTTATTCCAGTATCCATAAGTAAAGATGGCGAGAAAATTTGCTTCACTGTGTTTCATGGCGTGGTTGTTTACGGAGATGACCATTTCATTTTGAAGAAATTGCCAATCCCTCGACCTGACATTATACGGGTTACCAAAAGTTTTGTGCATTCTCAGCCTGGAGCTGATTTACCGGAAAAATTTTCTAATCTGATCTCAAAACGTATGCGCCGTCGAATGGGAGAAATATTGAAAAAGAGAAACATGAAAACTTGGTCGAAGCGAAAGTTAAAACGGCACATGTGGCGGGTGTCTGACAGGGTGGATGATGATGTATATGACTTTCTTGACCATATTTTGACATGTGTCATTATAATTTTGAAAAAGGACACCCTTGATGACTACGGACCACGGTTGTACTTGACTCCAACAACGCATCGCAGAACTATTCCGAAGGTGAAGAAGAAAAAGAAAAAGAAAGATAAAAAAAATAATGAGGATGTAAACGATAGTGTAAGTAAACATGCTGAGGGAATCCAACTTCCACAACAACCACCACCTCCAAATCCAAGTCCCTCGCCCCCTCCTCCTCCCCCTCCTATAATACTTCCCGAGCTTGAAATGGTGACATACAATGAGTTGGTACTTCGAAGGATGCGTGATAACGTGAAATTAGAACTTGAACAAGAAGCCTCCGATATTCTTTTTCATAATGACTCCTCAGACTCGTCGGAGTCGGAGGAATTAATTACTGTGGGACACGGTGATGCTCTCTCAAGCTCAGGTTCCAGTTCCTCTCTATCAGGAGATGAATTTAAGGGATGGGAGTCTCCTCTAAGTATCTTATCCGGAAATTCATTGGAATCAATAACTAGTCAGGATGAACAACTACTTTTGCAAACTAATTATATGATCTCCAACGAGACATTGCAGAATCGTGACAGGAAATCGCTGCGTCGGAAATTAACGGAGAAAAATGTTATCAAACCGGAGTTGTGGGTGAACCCTGACAAAGTCAAGCATATGAGTGCACGTAGGTGGACATTGCAGAGGAATCAAAGTCCAACTTCAATGAAAGTGGTGTACACAGATAAAGAGATTGCCCTTCATAAAGCTGTTGGAAAGGAAGCGAATAAACTAGCTGTACTTCCGACAATGTCCAAATCTGCTGGCATTATCAAGAGTAAAGAACATCTGGATTTGAAGAAGGCATTTTCCTTGCAGTCTCTTCGTCATTTGCTGCACAGCGAGGTAGAATGTAAGGGGCGCATATAATTTTCCTTGTAATTCGCCACAAATGTTAGGCTATGAAAGAAATTAACAAAATACTTGCTCACTAAATTTTGATAGTTGACCTTCAAAGAGGAGAGCTAGTTGCTGTCCCAAATATGAATTCAGCTGTTAGACGACTTGGTAAAATGCATTTTTATGATTTTATTTTTAATCATCCAACAAATTAGGTTTCCATTATCCCTATTCAAAATATTAAAATGATTGCATGGGCTTTACTAATGCAAAACAGAAGAAAAGTTAGGAAACACAAGTCCGGATTTGATATTCGTATCGCATGGGAAAACAATGATAGTTAGTCATGGCATGGGCGGTACCTCCATTGCTACTATTGCTGTTCGACGTAGTCGACCTACGGTTGGGATGCTTTCCAGAGTTTCCAGCCCATCAACAGCTCAATGACAATTTTATTCGAACAGTTTGAGGAAATCTGTGAGGAATGGAACCAAGTGAATATTTTATGTAGCACGGAGAAATACACATTTAGACAATTAATGCAAACGATGCATATCTATATTTTTGCAAGATTTAATTAGATAGTTGTTTTTAGAACATATGTAAAACGTAATGTTCAATTAAAAATATTATTAGTCTGAAAAATTAACTGGACATAAAATTTTATCAGAAGAATTATCCTAATCTAACTAGCAATTATTTGTATCGTCTACTCATTGGATGTGTTGTTATTTTGCGTGCCTGATGAAGACGTATTAATAATTCCTTTCATTCGTCGAAGAGGTTGTGGTCTTATCGATTCCACTGATTTTCTATTTTCATTTTCTGAAGACAAAGTACGAACTGCATGCATTTTTTGAGGGGGCGAGTTATTTGAAAACCCACTTGTATTTTCATCGTTAGCATTGGCATATTTATTAGTTGAAGAATTTAACTTTAACTGGTATGTTTGTTCAGAATCTGATTGGACAACTCTATGTTCTTGCCTGTACCTCTCCCGTCTTTCTTTCGTACTTGAAGACGCACTTCTCGGTCGGGATTTTCGAATATAATGTATTTTTACTTTTTTACTTTCATTCTCTGAATTGTTAACCATTGGCTCTTGGTCATCATCCTGATTTTGAATTTTTCTAGCAGAATACTCGGCACTTTGTTCAGTGCCGTTCCGAGCTATGATTGTAGAATTAGCACAAACCGACGAGGGGATTTCTGAATTTCGCGTTTTGTTGCGCTGCTGGGCGAAGTACAAAGCAGTGTCTAGCTTTTGAATTATACTGACGAATTTCTCTGAACTATTTCCTCTTGTTGCGGAGGATAAGTGACTATCACGGTTTCTCCTATGACCGCCTTCTTCTTCCACAGATTCTGTGGATTGACTTCTCCTTTTTTCCAAACTTTCTCTCATTTTTTGTGCAGTTCGTTTGAGGAGAGGGTAGTTGAGAAATTTGGATTGCTCATAAAAATATATTAGTATTGGGGAGGGCTCACTGATAGTCGACGCTAATCCAATAGCCACATAGTAGTCAAATGGATGATAATCTACACATGAAACTAGACATTGGGGATGATTGTTGGGTGTGGTAAATTGTACAATTTTCCCAGTGTCGGAATCCCAAATACAAAGGGTGCTGTCTTCACTTCCGCTTAAAACCAGATTTCCACATGGGCTAAAACAGCTACGTATCTGAAATCTACGAAGACATAAACGTTCCTTAGTTGTTAGAACTTTTGTAAGCGCTAAAAAAAATACTACGTAGTCACACTAGTCACATCACACACCGTTCATTCTTGAGACCAGGAAAGCTCTGCAGTGGAATGAATGTTACCACGTCTAAAATTTTGATAGTGCTATCACGCAAATGAACCAGAAGTCGGTTGCCGGATGGGTGCAAATCGATGCTGTTCACAGGAACATTCTCTTGTTGTAGCTTTGCATCCCTAAAATTTCATATAGTATCTTGTATGGTTGTAATATTTTGAGGGAAGAAAATCAAATTAATTTTTATGCTAATTTACTTTTCTAATTTCCAGCTCCTCTTTTGACTTGGAGATGCAATTGTCCATTTAAAAAGACACGAACAACCGTCTCCACTAAATAGGGTATGACCTCCGTGGTCAAACAGTAGACAATTCACAAAACTATTGTGTTTGTCCAGCTTTAAAAGATTGAATGCATATATGTCATCAATATCAATATTCGCATCAATTTCGCAGTATTACACACATCATGTTGTATGTAATGAATAGTTATAAGCAAGTTACAAGTATAATAGGCGACATGTCATTTAGTTTGTCTTTCTTTTTTGACTTTTTCTTTCGCTCATCTCCATGAATCGGTTTCATATCCCAGATCCTGATTACATAATCAAAACATCCGGTTGCAATTATTCCGGGGTGAGTAGGATGAAATTTTACACAATATACAAACGAAGGATGGTAAAGTACCTATTGGAAAAATAAAATTGAGTCAAGTATGAGAAATATAAAATTCTTACTATGAAGCGTTCTAACAATACATTAATTAAAGTCATAGTCCGTTCGTCATTATTTTGCATTCTCCATATCCTGACAGTTGAGTCTGCCGACGCTGATGCCAAGTAATGGTAAGAAGTGTTATCATCAAGTTCAAAAATTTTCCAAGTGATTTCATAAATTATTCCATGATGCCCCTTCAGACTTTTTTGCAATGTCCAAGATGGTATCTGCAAACGCAACAGTATTAATTTTATCTTTAAAGTAGACAAAGTCCTAATGGTCTATCGTCATTTAAAGTCATTGATTGATTACTTCAAACATTAGAATGACATGAAGCTCATCTGTATCCAAACCGGCTGCAAGCTTTGTACCACATGGGCTAAACTTAAGGCAATGAACATTCCCCGATATTACAATATTCAAAGATTCAATCTGCGAGGAAGGCAATGACGTAACTAATTTATTTGGAGCTTTGCAACTTTGCCCTTCCATTCTTGTCCAGCTGGCTAATTCTCGCAGTTCGAAAAGTGATGGCTGCAGAGAAAAACCATGATTTTATCCGTAAATTTTAAAAGTGTGCGTTATTTGTGCGTGTAATGTACGATTTTCACAGCGTTAGTGACCTGGCGGGAAAGTTCCATTTTCTTTTTGGTTGCAAGTTGACTGTCAAGAATTGCTTGAGTCAAGTGTTCTTTCCGCATTGATAGTAGTTGTCTCAGGCTCGCCGTTTTCGTTTCTGGTGGAATAATCCCTTTTGGTGTGATATACAAAGTTGACTTAACTTTCTCTCTTTTCCCAGACTTCCACCACGAAAAGACCTAAATCAGTACTAGTAATTCAGTAAATACTAATATCAAACTACGTGAACTTTGCATTTCCTTTTATACCTCTGGTCCAGGCAGTTGGTTTTTCGAACGTAGTTTAATCGGCTTGTAAAGTTGAAGGCGCAACTTTTTATTCAAGTTTACAGCTTTATTCCCACCAAGAGGTTTGAGGAACGCCCAAGCTACTTTGTACCATCCAGGCTCAGATCCTATGTAAAGAAATTAAGATTCCGTTGTAAAGACGTTAGTTCAAAGAATAAAAATTTGTTTCCCCAAAGGCAGGCGTAGTGAATACCGTGAAATCCAGAAACTGAGGAAGAATTCCCATTGGTGTTCATCGGAAGAAAGTCCATAATCTCAAACAATATAATTGTTTCTTTATCCCCTCTTGACGGTTCAAATACAGCGAATGTTCGGAAGGGCTCTTCAAAAACAAGGAGCTCATTCCAAGTTGGAGCAAAAGTAGGAATAGAGTGACGGGCTTGACAAGGCTGAGACATAATAGGTAAAATGGACTCTGTCATGATCGATGTAGTCATGTTTGAAGAACTTTCCTCCACGTTATCATTTTTATGTCTCGACTTCTTTTCCGGTTTTTTACGAGTTTCCGCCTTGATATCACTACGTTTTATATAGGAACCATCTTGAAACATTACGGTAACTTTCACAACTGGATGAATAACGTTAGGATCGAGAGGTAGTAGATCTGATGAGTGTATAGTTATTCCAAAAAGAAGGTTATTTCCGGATGAGTCAGTTAGTTGCACAGTCTCAGGTGGTCTTAACTGTTTTCTTCGGGGTAAAGGGGATTTAGATTTAATAGACTCTGGTTGTTCCGCATCATCACTGTCAATTTCTGTCTGGCTGTCTTCTTCACCTGAAGATAATTCAACGTCGAGCTGTTTCGAGCTTTCACTTGATTTTCCTCTTGTATCGCGTTTATGAACTTTTTCTACAATTTCCTTCCATCGTTTAGGTTTTGTTTCGGGTTTCGACTGCACATTTGAGTCTGCCACATTGAGAGCATCGTCATCAGCTTGTTTAGTTAATTTTAATTTTTCCAAGGTTTCTTTGCTCTTTGTTCGAAGTTGTGAAAGAGGTTTGAATTTAGATTTTTTCCCAGGCGTTGTCTCATCCTCAGCAACGTTGGTCTTTGATTCTGTCTCATGTCCCGACGTTTGTTGTGCTGACCCAGTTTTTCTATTGGGTTTTAAATGTAACTCTTGACCAAGGGTCCTAGATTTATCGTCAATGTCCTCCTCAGAACTTGATTCAGGCTCGGGTATGATTATTCTCGTTTCTTTACGTTTTCTTGGAGCTTCATGAAGGGAAGGATTTTTCACTTTAGTTTCATCTTCATTTACAACTTCTTCCAGAGTTTCATTTTCTTCTATGGATTTAGCCTTCAAAAATGTTTGAGCCGTTTGTCGCCACCGATTCACAAAACTAGATTTCTCTGTAGGCGTTTCACCCTTTTTTTTCTCGCCTGCTGACGAGGAATTAAAAAGTTTACTAAAACGAGATTTTTTAACAGTTTCTTTGGTGTTTGTAGTAGCAGAAGATGAAATGGATATAGTTTCAGCTGCATCTGCGGCTGACATTTTACCCTCGTTTGCACCGACATCCACACTCGGTTCGATTGGCACTGCAAGATAATCGCTCCTTTTTTTGGGGTTTGGAGGAGAGTCTTCCTTTACACTGTGAGTAGAGTCACTGAGGTGGTTATCGTCACTCTGCTCTGTTTCAGATATGTTTTCTCGTTGCACTAATTCTTCCTGGTTTTTCTCATGAGTAGAACTTTTTTTGTTGGGTCTTGGTCGAGGCTTTGGTTTGGGAGGTTTTTTCTCCAGCCGGGAGTTATCATGATATCTGCTAAGCTCGTTTTCCATTGTGAATATCGAGCTTGTTCCTGGTCTCTCCTGCGAATATTGGAATGAAATGGTAAAAAGATTTTTGAATAAACTACAACTTTAACTCTATTTACCTTGAATACTTTTGAAAATGATCAGAGTTGACTGATCGAAAGCTCCTGTTATATAAATATTAAAGCAACCTAAAAAAAAGTCGAAAATGACAGAATTATATTTACCTTGTTGGTTTTTTGAAACGTTTCATTTCTATTATCATCATCAAAGAAAAACTTCGCTACTTTGGAGCCCCTATCTGACTCCCCATTACTGCTCTCAGAAGACATTTGGCGATGGTATTGTTTACCAGGCCTTGAGCTTGAAGGGCTACCAATAAAACCTGGGCGTTGCTTTTGATGTGGATAACCAGTTGGGGATCCTTCAGAAGTTGGTGTCTCATCTTCTGTTAGGAAAGCAGGGTTAGCAAAGGCAGACCCCGTAGATGATCTACCGTACTTGTTAGAGTGAGAATTTCCCTGTTCCTTATTTGCTGGGCTTCCATTCGAAGATATGGATATAACGTCGTCCACGTCATTCTCTTTAGAGAATAGATTTCCTTTTGAAGTTCTTGGTCTAGGTTTTGGTTGAGGGCGATTTACTGTATGCATGCATGTATAGATTATTCAATTAATTTCTTATGCAAACAAATATTTGACGTTTTAAAGAAAATCTGTGCTGTTAATTAATTTCAAGTAGCATAGCTTTAGTAAGAGTAAGCGGGATTTAAAAATTTGCATTACAACAACCTGTGTCCTTTTCTGCTGTTGTGAGATGATGGTTGAAATCATCTAACTCTAACAAATTTTGATGGCTCATTTTGAGGATTGCAGTTTGATTAACACGAAATGGTAAACTTAAAACATTTTTTATGCATATGAAAATGCTCCAACGGGTTGCTTGATTGTATAGTAAACTTTAATACGTGTAAAATAATGTGTGACTATGTATGTATCTAGATCTAGAAAACTTGGCTTCCTGTATTTTTTAAAGTATCTCAGTAAACGAAAGTAGCAGCTAGTAAATCATAAAATTTAAAATTAACCTCTTTTACTCAACCAATATTTTGGTCTCGTAAATTTCCACAAACAAATAATTATTTTTAAATCTACTTTCGCAAAAATAAATTTCATTCCGCAGGGTTTATTTGAAACACGATGTACAGAAGACTTGTTTTCACTTTCACTCCTGTTTGCTTTGCATGTTGCTCGGCAACGTTTGCATATATCAAAGGAAAAGCTGTACCATGCCATGTTCGGGGGAAAGAATGAGAAAAAGAACGAACTTTCTTCATTACCAAATTTCAAAAAAAATATGCGCTCCAAGCTACGTTTATTTTACATCTTATGATGATCTTACATTTTGATGTTTAAAATGATCAGAAAAATTGCGCATTAAGTGCTCACAAATAACACAATCATAGTTTCTCATTTAACTCAAATCTTTGTGCATTCAACGTATGCATTTCTTTTCTAGCGAAAACAAATTATTGCATGGCTGTCTTTTAAATTTACACGAGTTGTGTAAATTACCTGGCGTAAAAAATCACAATCCATAAAAGCTTGAATAGAGTGTAGATAGAGATGCATAGTAGTGTAGTATTCTCCTCTGAAAACTGTCATATACTTCAACATACACGAACAGTTCTCACAGCTCACATAAATGGAAACAAACAAATCCTGTACGATACAAAATACACTGAAAACATGCACAAGATGCGGAGTAACATGTTTCATAGTGGATTCAACGATTCAAGTGGTTTTAAGTAAGAGATCCAAGTCTCCAGTTTACATTTAGCTGTTCAAAATATTATTGATGTGTTGCAAACACAGAGAAAGACTCATAATTTCTTATTTATGAATCGTCTATTAATAAATGTGAAAGGAAAAGTCAAAGCCAAGGTTGTAGCTCAAAAAGGGCAATAGGTGAAGCATTTTTGAGTAAATCTAGGTTCTTTAGCAAGATGGAAAATATCCTGTTTTGATGAGTAAAAAATGTGTGATTCTGTCACACATTTTTATAGTCAAGTACCGTTAACTGACTAAAAAAACTATTAGAAACATTTTTTGGATTATATACTCAACATATGAGTCGTAAGTCTATGTGTAAATTCATGTATCAAAATTTGTTTAAAAGTTAGACTGGTTAGTTAGCCTAACCTAACCAAGCGTGCACTTCCATTCAGCAAGTTTTCATTCCAGATTTTGAGTCCTTTTAAAATTAGGTGTTCTATAATGATCCGTTTTTAATTACATTTAATTTATGTATTTGAACTAGGTATAATTACCGGAAGAATTCATTAAAGACATTAAAATCGAGAAGAAATTTACTAATCAGGGTCCTGCTTGAATATGAGCTCTTCCGCAGAAGCTGCTACAAACTGTCGGAAAGTCTGTAAAAAACTACAAGCGAAAACTCGTCGGTTGTGTGATATCGAACCTATTACAACTACTATTTCTAATCTGACACCACTGTTTGTTGATCAGTACCACGTTGTGAAGCATATATTGGAATATCTCCGATTTTCGGATGTACTTCGAGCTAGCCAAGTTAACAAGCAGTGGGCTGAAATAGGAAGAGTTGTTCGAAAGCAACGTAAAAATGCTGCGTACTGCATTATCCATCATCCATACATGCCTCAACACAAATTGGCTTTTGAATATTTTAACGGATTCGAAGTATCTGATGAAGCTGAGCGTCTTGTAGAGTCTGGAAATAATAACTATCATCCTTTCAAATCCCATTTGAGCTCATTTCACAAACACCGATTTCCTGGACTTCTGAACGAAGCAAGGACTACAATCAAGAATTCATTTTTAAATGCGTACGATGAGCCCCAGATGCTTGTATCTTTTGGAACGTCATCTTTCGATAAAAACTTAGGGGAGGAACCTGGTAGGATTTGTGCTATCATTACAATACAATAATTAAAAACTGTAAATTTAATGGAGCTCATGCATGCCATTTTATTTATTACATTGTAGAAGATTCTTACAGAAAAAAATCCAAAGAAAGAATGAAACTAGTGCTGGAAGGAGTAAATAAAACTATCCCATGCATTTCAACCTTTTCCTGTGGACTAATAGCAACTATACCAGAATCAGATACCTGCAAAACCTTAGAGATGGAAAAAGTAATATTCCCCTGCTTGAGCTGTTTAGCAGTGCCAAAAGTAGCTGGGTTACAAGTTAAGCATTACACCGTTACAAAAGAGCAGAATAAAGCTTTGAAGGGAAACGTACGCAGATTCACGCGTTAATTATTACAATAGAATATAGATGACTACCTTTGTACGATTTTGGCAAGTATTTATGCATTTAAAAAATCTAATGTGTATAGGTAAACGTGGAACAGTGCAAACAACTATTGGGAATTGAATCTGATAACGAGGGAAGATTAAAAGGAATTGTTTTATTTCATAAAGCCACTCACAGAACGTCTCCTCTAGTAGATGCTATTTTACAATACTTAAAGTAAGTTCTTTTGTTTATTGAGTAAACAGGAATCATATTATTTTGACGATATAAACCCGTAATTTCCAAAATTGTAAATTTACAGAATAAATCCACATATTCCGCTAGCTGGAGGAGTTCACGAAAGTGTTTTAGTCAGAGGTATAGCTGATGACACTATAATTGCTAGTGGACTACTGATTTATGGGGATGAAAATGTACGCGTATCATCAATAGCTCTTCAGGAATCGAAAATTTCGCAAAATAATCAAAATAAAATAAATAAGGTATCCTTCGTTGCAGTGTCGTAAGGTTTAAAGTATTTTCATGAATCATGAATATTGATTGCACAACCTCTTTTTTAAATCTTACAATTAGCTGAAATCCTGTCTGATACCTGGTGGGAGTAGCTTCGCCATAATGTTTGCTTGTAATGGTCGTGGTCGTCATATGCATGGTCGCCCTCACGTGGAGTCTGAACTTTTCAATTCACATTTTCCTGCAACACCGCTGGCTGGAGCTTTCACATTAGGAGAATTTTGTCATGAGGTCATTCCAACCGACTCGGCGCTGGGTCCTCCACGACGAATAGATTTTGCGTATACAACGGTTTTCCTGCTAGTTTCATACAAGCACTCGGCGGAAATGAACGAAACTAGCTAATCGTAAGTGAGGAGTGTGTTTAAAGATAATAAAATTTTGGAAATAAAAGGAGAAAAAAATAATCTTCCTGGTTTGCTGCCCCAGTTGGTAGTTGGAGAGCTACCTCAATAAAAGTGTATTTATTTCGCCGTCAATAAATTATTTGTGTCAGTGCTTAAGTCATTTTGGCACTGTACATTTTTGTAGTTGTGTGTCAATTTTTTTATATCTAAATACAAGGTATTCTTCCTTAGATCATACATGCATAAAAATATAATTTAGCCATAAGTATTGAGGCAGCGCTGAGGTAACACATGGAGGGTGGTCAAATAAGTGAAAGCTTTATTCGTGACAATGAATTTTTTGCTAAGAAATATGGCAAAAAGAAAGCATGCATTCACAATTGCATTAAAGATATAGTACGCACAACGTATGTGTTAGTGGAACTACAAGACTTCAATTTAAATAGATTCACTTCATCCAGTTTTCATTGGTGTGGTGAGGAGAGGTGGATGACTCCTAGCCATGCCAGTAGTAAAAAGGATGATGCAAGTGCAAGTTTTTTGTGCACAAGTAAGCATGACCGGATCAACCGGATGATATTTTCTTCCTTTCTGGATAAATGTATTGGAGGCGAATTTTGTTTTGTCTCAAAGCATGCACATGAACACGAACACATATTCTCGCACGAAATCGATGTGCAAGTGTGCCATGGGATCAAGTCTAACATTTCTTAACTTTGCTCATTTGTGTAATGCAGTTTATGTTTGAAATATTACAAGATATATTTCCTATCTCAAATAGTGTGGATTCCGTGGGCAAATGGGCAGATTCTAATACCGGTTTTGAATGTCGGTAACTAAAATTTGATTCTTTGAACAATTTTTTACCGGTGCGGTTGACTTGCGAGTAATAAAATTAAGGCGAAAAAATGGCACGCCTTGAGCGTTTAGTTGTTGGAATTTCGGGAGCCAGTTGTACTGGGAAAACAACTCTTACGAAATTATTAAAGGCGACATTTCCTTGGGCATCTGTTGTTCATCAAGATGGATATTATCATCCGAATGATCCCAAATTCCATATTTATCTTCCTGATGTAAAGCATTTTAATTGGGATATCAAGTCTGCCCTAGATTTTCCGAAGATGGAAACCCATTTAGAGAAATTGCTACATAGTCAGCAGGAACAGGACCCTAACAGAGCCTGTGAAAACACCGAAAAGGATCAACAAAAATTTTTGGGTCAGTATAAACACTCCTAAATCTGAACTTTGATATGACTTCGCTTGCGTTATCCTTTAAAGATTGATCGACCTTTAAACAATCATGTGGTTTTTGTTACAGAGCAACTACTATGCTTCCCAAATGGTGAATTTGTCAACAGAAATCGTCCCCAGCTAAACGAAATACAGTATCTTACTTCAACATTTTCCAAGATTCCTCTCACAATTTTGGAGGGTCATATAATATTTAGTCATCCGCCATTTTTTCGCATGTGTGATTTTAAGTATTTTCTAACTTTGGATAAAGACGAGCTATTTGCTAGAAGGAAGCAAAGAGTATACAATCCTCCGAATCCTCCTGGTTATTTGGAAAAGTATGTTTGGCCGGCGTACGCTGCACGGTTGGAAGAAGTTCAAAAGCTTCCTAGTATTCAGTATGTCAACGCTAATAGTGTGCCTTTGACAGAAATATTTCATAAAATGAAACAATCCATAACGTTCAAAATGGCGGAAATGATTTCACCCACACCCTCGATTGAAGACAACGTTAGACGACGCGTGAATGTGAACCAGAAAGGATGATTTTCGTAGGTGTAGATGATTAATGATGATAAATTATGATTATGGATGTAAGTGTATGAATGAGTAGTTAAAAAAGAGACATTTTATACTGACTGTTTGGTGCAAAAAGTTCGTTAAATAAAAATAACCAGCTGTACACCAAAATTAGTGACTTGTATTTATCCATTAAATAGTATTTTTATTATTTTTTTAATAGTTCCAATAAGAACTACACTTGGGATAGTTCAAGTCAATAAATAATTTATTCACTTTTTAGATAACAGTATTTAAATTATTACGACTGATGGAAGGCCATATTTTGTATTTTGTTTCTTTTCACAGGAAAAAGAAATCTCTTGTTACGATTTTTTTTAATCAGAAAGGTTTTTATACAGTTTTAGAAAAGGATGGAATAAACAATTTAGCAATAACAAATACGAACAATTTAACGATCTTAAAATTTAACAGGGATCGGGATACGAATTATTATCATTAAGTACCTGTAGTACTTTTTTCTCCTTTAGTCAAAATGCGAAAACGATTTACAACAATGAATTAGTCAAATATTTTAGAAAACATAATAATATCATGTACGAATGACGAAACTGCAGGGTTTCTTGAAGTGAGGCATCTATTATCCATCTATTATCCAGTTCTAAGGTTGAGAAATCTGACCGCCAAAGTCATCTTCAGAACTAAGAGTGGAAGCAGTACGACTAACAAATGATTTGCCTTGTTGTGGATGAGTTAGCAGTCTTGACCGACGTCTTGCTACTGGTTTTCGAAGCATTCTGAAAATGATAATAATAGTATTAAAGTTTTCGTACTCATAACGTCTGAATTCCGCGATTGTGTAATTTGTACACTTACGATCTTCGTTTGATGAACAGATCATTAATAGTATCATGTCTATGAATATTTTCTTCATCATCCGAAAATGTCTCAAAATCATCCGCAAACACATCTTCACGACTGGATGAGTTGGTCTCTTTTGAATCCAAAGTTTCATTACTTTCAGAACGACCAAATTCGGAATGTTTTCCCACGTGACCTGAGATGGCAGTGTGATTTTCATCTAAATCAGCCTCTTCTTCTTCATCTTCCTCTGTAAGTTGACTTCCGTTTCGTCCATTAACAACCGATGTTCCAAACACATTATTGGCAGCAACTGGCAATTTAGATGGTGGGGCATGGCAGTTATGCATATGACACTTGCAACGGCACGATGCTGGTCTTCGTCTAGCGTTTCCGTTCTTGCCCTCCCACAACTGACCTACTGCTCCTTCTAAAGTGTCCAACATGTCATCACTGGATTCTCCGTTGTGGTATTCGTTGTTATTGTTGGATGAATTTCGAAGTCTTGGATCTTCATCATCCAACAAGTCATCGTCTTCCTCTTCTTCGTCCAATGTACTAGAAACTGATCGTTTCATGATAGTCTGGCGCACTGATTTTGGTTGCTCAAGACCTGCCTGAGGGATATCAACACAACCATGTTCTTCCTCCTCCAAAGTTGAAGGAGTGAAAGCTTTTTGCTTAAGATACGTGTCATAACCCGGAGTTTTCGAGCTGCTCGCTTCTGATCCCAATGACATGTCAGTGACCTTGTCGTCGCTTTGTTGATGGTAATTTGCTGACGGAGATGTAGGGATGTTAAGATGAAGTAGTCGATTAGATAAAGCTGTACTTCCATTTAAACTCTCAGCAAAACTGGATTCTTCAGTTTGAGTCTCGCTGCATGTCATCGGATTTCCCGAGCAATTGCGGAACGAGTGTGAATGAGAAAGGAGTGGTGTAAGTGGAGTCATGCAGTGCTGAAATTTTTAATAAAACTACGTTAGCTTAAAGCAACATTTTAGAAATCTTCAATTATCATATTTGAACGTAATGTTGCATCTTACCCTCTCAACATGTGGACTATGTCGAGGAGACATAATCTTCGAATAATTTTCATGACTCTTTGATCTCCTGTGTTTATAACGTCGGGAACGTGTCTTCAGTTCTGGAGGCAATGCACTCGAAGGAGTTTTGGAAGATGGAAGCGTAGATGAAGTACTGTTGCCCATTGCATTTTGTACGCCTTCCACATCCCTCAAGATAGATTCCGGTTTTTCTGACGGATTTAACTCCGTATACAAGTCTTTAGTCTTCATACCTTCTTCCTGAACCCTGGCAGCATCATTAACATCCTCTTGGTACTGATTCTGTTGACTGGAATCCTGTGTATTTTTTGTCATTCAAAACATCAATCGTTACTCATTGCTACATTACGTTAGATATATTAGTCTAACAACACATACAACTTGAGAAATGCATTACGCATTTTGTGTAGGAGCTGCTCTAATGATCACATAAATTTATGAGGTTAGGAAAACTAACTTCTTCCGTATGTGTACAAACTTACATAAGGTGAAACATAAAGTACATGCTCCGGGGAAGTAGGTGAAGTGGAGTCCCCATTACTCTTAGAAGAAACCAGGAAAGCTGCCCTCTTCCTTGAGCTTCCGGTCCCTCTGTCGTTAGCAAAGGATGCACTGGCTGAGTTAGTTTTGAACAATGGTTTGAACCGTCGTTTGTACTTTGGAGGAGTAACACCCATTCCAACGTGATGCTCTCGTCTGTTGAAAAATAGGCCAAAATATAAAAACCCTGTTGTCATCATTATTAATAATACATATATCTGTAAATATACAGGTTTTAATAAAGTGTACATGTGTTTATGAGATGAACTACATAAAACTAATCATTATAGGAAATGAAGAAGACTTTTTTAGAGACTCAACAAAAGCCTTGAAAGTTGGAAACATGTTACCAGTAAGCACATGTGACAAAGACATTCTCTTAGTCATATGTTGTTTTTTCATGGCAAAATACATACCAGTAAACTTCGTAGAAACAGGAGAAAAAGTTGTACAATGTTTCAAGAAGACTGGTTAAGGAAGTATAAGTACGTAATTAAAGACATGTATTATACGTAATTTAATTTTTTCGGGAATATTTTCGAGTTGACAAGCAGCTTTTCATGTCAAGTTATATACTTAGCACTATAATAAAACGAAAGCTTAAAAATAAGTAATAGGATCATTCATGCATATATATATGCAATGCATATGTCTTGTACATGAAGGAGGCTGGAAAATTATGTAAGGTCATATTCAAATTTGATTCCGCTTACTTTCTGAGTTCTAGTTCTCGTTTATCCAATGAAACAAGAAAGGCATTGAGCTCATGGTACAGGTTAGTTGTTCTCTCCAACTTGCGAATATAATGTTCTCTGATGTCTTGAGCATGCTTAAGCTCTTCCTTCCTTTTGCGAATAACCGCATCTTCAGCTTTGGAATGTGAACGTCGAGTTTTGGCCTTGGTCATTTGCTCTCGAAGCTCCTCTTTCCATTTTTTCTGAAATATGGGAGAGAAAAAACTAGTATAGTATTCCATTTTCCATTAAATATTTTCAGATGAGACAACGTGAAAGAATTCCTACCCAAAACTTTATTCCATATTATTATTCTCCGCTCCAGTCTACTCTACTCATTGCTATTTTATCGCGTTAAAAGCTCGTTCATTAAGAACTTCTTGTTATAGAAAAAACAGTATTGTCCGGGCTAACCCATACGGGTAGATATTTTTTATGTACATACAATACCTACTGACCGAATGCTATTTTTGGATCTATTTCAGAGGGTTTTTGAACGTCATGGCTGAACAAAAGGGAGAATGTCCGTATAAAATCTAGATAAACTTGACTTGTACGTATAGAAAATTTATTTATTGATCGGGAGCTCATTTTCTTTCATATTTTTGTGTACACTCTATCATTGAGTTTGGTGTTTTTTATATTTCCTTGGCGTGTTGGCATGTAATATAAAATTGAACGAGATTGAATGACAAGGACAGTCTTTTTGAGCTGCCATGCCACACAATTCTGTTAGTGATTGCCATTGAAAGTAGGGAGACGGAGTAGAAAACGAAGAAAATGACGATAACGCTATGAGAAATATGTAGGACATGTAAAGATAACTAGCGCATATTTCTTACCTGCATCCTTATATACTGGTCTGGTGGTGTGGCAAGAATTTCATCTCTGGCAATCTCCAAATGAAGCAGAATGTGTTTGAAAGAGGGACGATTCCTAGGTTTGGAACTACAGCACTGCTTGATCAACAGTTTATAACCCTACGAGAAAGTAAAACAAAGAATATTGACTTTCTGCAACTCAATACCAAATACATACATATACAGAATCGTAACACTATAACAGACCACAAGTCCCCTCTAATAATTACATTAGATGGTAACACGGCCTTTGAAATCTGAATAAGCTTATTGATGAATGGGATACATATTTTAGTAAGCCATGTCTAGACCTCTTACCTCTGGGCATGATGACGGCAATGGCAAATGGAGAGAGTTATTTCCTACTCCCCACATTATGGCTGACGAATCCACATCTTTGTATGGCGTTTCACATGTTAACAATTCCCAAAGGACTACTCCAAACGACCTATAGATGAAAATAAAAATATTTATTAGAACTTTTGGATACCACGTGTATAGGGGAGTATTTAAGGTTCTGTTTGAGGTACAAGAGTATGATTGTCCCACATATCTGAAATCGTGGTAGAGAATGTGGGTACTCTTTGACACGATGATAGAATGTGTTTCCCAGAGAAATCAAGTTAATGGAAAAAGCATCTTGAACATAAAAATAGCTCATTTTCACCAGTACGACCTACTTTTTTCCTTTAATGTACGCATGAAACGCAAGTTTTGTAGGTGAGTGAAATGAAAAATGAATAAGCAAGCATGCTAGCGAAAGGTTCCTTTGTATAAAAGTATGCAAGGGATAGGCATAATCATTTCGTAAAATCACCTTTAGTTTTCACTTTTTTTCGTTTAACGTAACATCATAGAGTATCATCTACGCAAGAAATCTGGCATCGGTTTCATCTGCTTATTGAGTGAAAAACAAGGATTTTTCTTACTGACACTGATTTTTCCTGTGAAATATTGTTTTGTAGAGTGAATTGTAAAATGCCTTAACTGATATATCAGAAAGGAAAACATAACGGATGTTATCTTTCTGAAGGAAAAATTAATGCAATGGAATGCGGTTTTTTTCACTTGACTAGCACAAACCTGGTTGCAAGAAAAGATTTTATTGATGAAAGATAAAAGCTCCAAGTATTTCATGGACGTTGCTCCCCTTAGTCTGCCTAGCAGTTTTACTATTCTACAGGAAACTAGCAAACAAAAGATTATGTACGTACATTTATAGCCTGAACCATCCATCTTTCTTTTTTTATGCTGACTATAATCGTAAATGCTAGACAAGGGACTGGGGAAAAAATTGAGGAAAACGCCCGATCAAATTGAATTCCATCAAAAAGTTTTCCTCGTATAAATCTCTCAACCCTTTATTGCAAGTTTACCAAGGATGCTTCAAATCTCCTTCCGAAACATTCCACGTTTGGATATTTAGGTATATGTATGCTGGTATTTTCAGTGAGGTTTGCATACCTTTAAGCCAAACCCCCGTATAAACTATCAGGTAGCCATTTGTCTGAAGTTTAGTTTGACTAAATTGAAAAGGATATTGTTTTATGAAAAATCCCGTGACCACTCACAATCTAGAAACAGCAATCAAATAATGCTAGGGCTCTAGTGTGGTAAACCTTAACACAACCCAGAGATTAACGTGTAATCATGTAATGTATATTCATGAGGATGTAAAGTGCCAACTTATGGTTCTCTTTTCATAAGCAAACAAGACTACGAAACATCATCCTTGTAAAAGATTTGAATTGAGCTTTTGGACTGACTGTGAGTGAGAGTGGAAACGAAGAGTTTATAGTAGTGGCCTACTTTTTAAAGCTCACGCACGTGGCAACTGCCATACATACAACATCGAAATGAAATACGGGAAGAAAACCGTCTTTTTTGACATAATAGGTCGGAGAGAATCTTAGCATATAATGCATATTATGCATAATGTATACAAGCGTTGGTTTTTTGTTGCATATATGAGAATGTATTTTTAAGACAGTTTGAAAACAATTATGTTGATAATGGTTGTACACCCTCAATC
Source organism: Sinodicranocentrus sp. ZH6 (assembly GCA_027743935.1). Lineage (NCBI taxonomy): Eukaryota > Metazoa > Arthropoda > Collembola > Entomobryomorpha > Entomobryidae > Sinodicranocentrus > Sinodicranocentrus sp. ZH6. The sequence continues at coordinate 23,055 of JAHZNA010000693.1, read as the reverse complement.
CACCCCAACATCTGAACGAATGTTTCATTGAAAATAGAGAGCTCTTCTTTGCTCCTTGGGCATCAAAGGGAAGATGCTTCGCATACGATATTTGTGATTCGAGTTGAGAATCGGAAAAGTAGTTATACTTAAGTCTTTCCCGCAAGGAATGCTTTCTCAGAAAGAGAAATGCTTAAATTTTGGATTGCCTCTTGCACACTCAAGTTATAATGGCGGCGACAAGACGCCACACTATATGTTATGCTTGCATACCTTTATGTCGCGTGTTTGGAGAAAATACATTGCTTTCTTTTTTCGCAGAAATAACATATAAATCAAGCTTTGCGACTTGCTTGTTAGAGCATTGACTTATGCATGGTACATTTTACATTACTACATTCTTCAATAGAGTCCTTCTCTTTCGAGAATACTCGCTAATTCTATTTAATAATAAAACGTGCATCACGAGAAAATAGAATAGCAAATATAAGGTAGGGAAATGTGTACTATGAAAAGTGAAAGTAGAAACTTCTACGAATCAATTAAGTTCTCACCAAATGTCAACTTTCTCCGAACAAGGCTCGTTCCTAATAATCTCCGGAGCCATCCAAGCAACAGTCCCTGCAAAGCTCATTCTTGTACTAACTTCGTTCCATTGGCGACTTGTTCCAAAGTCACTGATTTTGGCAACTTCTCCAGCCCCAATAAGCACACTGAAAATCGGATTATAGAACCATGAAACTTACGAATTCTTCCTTTTGTTTCATCAGAATTCAATTTTCTAAGTTGACATTTAAGTTGAAAATGAGAACACTTACACAAAGATTTCAGTTTCAATTATATTATTTTCACATACAAGATTTATAAGAATATTCTAGATAACATTTTACGTTCTATGGTTATACTTATTTCATAATTATGCCTGCCCGTATCTTTTAAAAGGAAACTTATACAACATTCTAGCTATTAGGTCAATGTCAAGCTTTTAACTGTCCTGTAAACGTTTTGTAACAGCCATCATATACCGACTCATGCAACATTCTAGACTAGAATTACTAGAGTTACATTTGTTCACAGAACGGCTGATAAGTTTACACATTATATTTTCTCCGAAATCATTAGCGTTGTGGTTTCACTGTAATTCGTTGTTTTCCGTTCCCTTTCTTGCTAATTTAATCATTTCAGACTTCACTATATACACGTATAGCAGTACGGATTCCACTCTTTCAGCAATTTAAACAATATGCCATTACAAGAAGAAAACAAAAAAAATGCACCATTTCTGCCCAACTTTCTAGAGTATAAATTGCACACACCCACAGATTGATGTGTGGGCGTACACAAGAAAGCATGACCCAGAATTCATGCCAGCCACGAGTCATCATATCAAACAAAGCAAACACTATGTATTTACAAATATACACTGGAAAAAGATGTATACGGGAAAATCTTGGAAAGCCTTTAGTATTCTTGTTTAAAAAAAGTTGCTAGCCTTGAGTGAAAGTTCAAAAGGAGAAGTAAAAGTCCAAAAGGACTCATGCCAATATACACGTAACGTACACAAACATGTATGCACATAATGTAGCATGTTTGTGTTTTACAGAATATAAATATCATGTTATGTATAAAGAAACCAATGTTTTTTCTTTACAATTACTACATCACAAGTTCCATAAGGTAACTTTATCCTGATGGATTCATACCCTGACATGAAAACAAAGACTTTACTAATACACATACGGATTCTTTCATTCACCTTTTAGTTTCTATTTATTTAATCATATTTGCGCAATGCCTTCTAGTTTATTTGCCACAAACGTGATTTCCTGTTCCAAGAAACAGTCAAAGATTTTCATAAAAGTCGCAACTCTAATATTTGCTGAATGTACTTTTCCAAGAAAGTTATTTACATGTAAAGCGTGGGAAGAGAAAGTCACAGAAAGTAAACAGTGAGTACGTAGGTTGCATTTGATGGAAATGTAGTATCACACCAACTATTTCTACAACATCACGTATATTATCCATGACATAAATTGGATGCCAACTTGAGATTTCCCACGGTGTAACAAAACGATGTTAGAATTATACATATACGTAATAATTAAGAGACTAGCTTAGCCTATGTATTAGGCAAAGAAATATTTCGGCAACTTACTTGAACTGAATCACGTTCGCATGATTGAGTTTCCTCAGGTGTTTAATATCCGTTTCTTTGAGATCCTTAACTTTCTTCACAGCTACCCATTCACAACTAAGTTTTCCTTTGAACACTGCACCTTGAGCACCAGAGCCAAGCCACTCCAAATCACTTATATCTTCGAACTGAATTTCCCAATCATCACCTGTTAATTAAAAACAAAATTAGCCATATTAAAGTCACTATGTCATTTTGCCACGCTTCCTCAACATGATTTTTGAACTTTCCTTCGTCCTCATCTTGCCTTTCCTAATGAAAAAATCCTTACCCTAATGTTAATGAATATGAAAGGATTAATTCTTGAATGATGACTTTGATGTTTACAGAATACTTCAACTCATAAGTGGGCAAGTATGCAAGTACACATAAGCCTCAACAACTATCATCACGTATGCCCATTTTAACCAAAATTTAACCATAATTACCGGTTAATAAAGATTTCGTACATGTACTTTCATTCTACGTCAGTAATTCCAGTTAAGAGGCTCTAAATTTCTTTGACTTTGACTCCTTCAAAACTTCTTCCAACCCTCGTCCTTTTTCATCCTGTTCTCGTGCAAGCAAGCGTTTTTTACTTGCATTATTAACGCTATATGCGCTTTCATTGGCAATATCAAGGTAAAATGCCGTCTTCCCGATCTACTCCCGCAAACGCAAAACTAATCGACACAAAGAGGACTAATGACCAAACTGAATGGGACGACAATGGCCTATATTTAGACATATACTCAATTACCAGAGTACATTCGGCATTAATAGAATGATTGTCTTGCACCTCAGTTCACAGGAATGGCCCATATTTTAAGAAAAAAACTAGTCTCCTTCCTGGCACAAACACATTTTCTATTATATCCATTCACAGTCAACTAACTCTTAATCAACATAGGGCTGTTCTGAACGGCCTTTCACCGGAAAATAAACTCTAATTTTCCAAGTTTACGATATAAATTATACGTGTAAGTATATTTTTATAGGACTTATACAACTTTTCCACAACTTTAAGTAGTTTCACTTGCTGTTTTTCTCCGATAAACTATGTATTTCAAACATGGAGAGAGGTAGGGAAAGGGAAACAACTTATTCATGCATCCGACCACCGACTGATTCGCAGAATACATCATCAGCATTAAAACCATATTTTCAAAAGTGTCTTGAGACTCGTAAGTACTAAATCTCATAATCTCATTTACCTGTGGAGAACTACGAAATTGAAGTGAAGTAAATGAAAGGCGAAAATGGTAAAATATGCATGTATGCAATTAGATTCACATTCATTACGAGCAATTTACTTTTCAAGGAATGAGCTTCCCAACTGTTATCTCTCGTTTCGAGAAATGCTTCGTTTATACAAAGTTGAAGAGATGTAACGCTGACGGGCGAATAAATAATCTTCCAAAATTCTAGTAATTTCTCTAGATGAATGCCCTTTAGGAATGGAATTTAATAACCATCATTTGCCTAATCAGCAATTTGTCAGTTATTTGGGCCGTTTTCTAATCGTCTCTCATGCTATACAATAAAGGAGAAGCCAAAAGCCCACCAACCAACTCATTTGGGGAATCGTGAGAATTGAAAAAAGGATACTGATAAAAAAAATGGCAAATGCTCAGAAGCACAGTGGATGATTTAAAATTCGGGGTAGAAAGAGATCTTCGTGATTAAATGACCAATTAGACGACTTTATGTGAACTACATCATTATGAACATTGTATGGTCTAACTAACAAGCGTGTAATTTTTAGATGATTTCAAATAGACGGAAAAATACTATGCCAGAAGCCATATGCATGATGATATTACTTTTGGTCGAGAAATCAAAACTTCATAAGTTATCAAATAGTATAAAGTTTCCTTCTCTCCACTTTGTCCCAGTAAATTACGGTGGAACACTCTAGGTCACTTTCATTTCGACATTTACACTCAGACAAGAGACAAGTCATTACAATTTTATCGAAATGAGAGTCATATCATGCATATGGGATAGAAAGAGACGGCTCATTAAAGTTACAACACTTCCCCTTCTACCTAAACTAACCGTGTACCTTCTCTCTGTTCACCGTCTAAATATTTTCCGTGGGTAATAATCGTTGAACAGAAACCCTGCATTATTTGTTCATCACCGTCATCAAAAGGCTATTCGTGGTTTTCAGTGTTTTCTTCTATATGAACGAAATTTTTGTTGTTGAGTTGAAGATGTATACATAAATTTATAGAGCGTTATCGGACAAAAGGTATTTATAGATGTGTCTACGTCATCGCCTTAATGGGAAAGTCGCTTTTCCAGCAATTTATATACTCGTATAGAAACGATACACTAAAGTATTGACTTTCTCTAGTTGAAGTGACCTTGGCCATTTTATATTTGGCTGAAGTACGACAGCCAGAACTACAAAACGTGGTACATTGTACATATGTGTATTTTGCCAAGGAGTCGGTAATAAAAAAAGTACTGCCATAGAGAGGAAGAGAACGCTCCACTGCTTTTCCTATTTATTGTGTCGTAGGAGAAAAATTCTCTACCTAGAACTTCAACTTTCTCTCGAAAATCTAGCACTTGAGCACATAGCAAAATCACATAGCGGTTTACTTTCGTCAGGAAATTTCTAACATGTGTAAGTGACAGCTCACTAAAGCATTTTTGAAAGCACACACGTTTTCTTATTACCTAGTCAAGGCAAGACAAGTTTTTCCACAGCAGGCAGCTTACACGAAGGAAAAGTCACAGGGGAAAATTCGAGAGAAGATTGAGTTATTTATGTATGCAATGTAAAGGATGGAATGACAGCGATCAAGATGAAATTGAATAACTTTAGAGCAAGTGCCTAACTATAGTACTAGTTACAAAAGAGTCGTTTTACGAGTGGCAAGTTGCAATGAATATTATTATATCATGAGACTTACTTGATTGATTACTGTGGTGCTTGAGATCATGGGCAGTGGCCTTGCCAATAATTGTCCACACGGGTCGGAGACATCCCAATAGCCCGTTGAACCAGCCACCGTTGGCCTTGGAATGGTTTGGAAGAACAAGTCCGCTTGTTTGAGGATCACTACTGTTCGTTGCATTATCATTATGTCGAGGACCTAGCTGACTCCCGTCATCGTTGATAGCCATTGGTACTACACAAGAACCGTTCATAGATGAACCATCGAATCTCTTTGAAGTCGTACCTCCAGGTATCACTTGAACTACAGTGGGGACGGATGCAGTGGTCCATTGAGTCAACACTGGGGCTTGGTGCTGAACGGCGTTGTACTGATTTTGCTGCTGTTGATAACAATGGGATGAAATATCCGGTACGCTGAGAGCTAAATGTGACAGCTTGTCATGGACCAGCATTACACTGAAAATATTCGACAAATAATACGTATCATTAATACAGGTGAATTAATTAGTAAATTTCCCTATGCATCTGTACCAGTTGCCGTATTACACGTCATTAACTCGCAGTAAAATAAAAATTCATAGTAAGATGTTTGATTCAGACAAAACATAGGACATAAAGTCAAAATGTTGCCTCAATAACCAGAATATTGATATTACATAACAATTTACGAAAACTAACCTGGTCACTTTGAAAATCGACGAATGTTTCTAGCCGCATTTTTCAGTTTTGTGCAGCATTACATGAATTCCCAATTTGAAACAATGTAACCACTCTAATTTTGTGGGTGCATAAAATTAGATGCATTTCAACTTTAACGACAAATCCGACATTCACAATAGCATGAAGAAAAGAAGTAATTGTGAGTTTTTTTATGCGCAGTACTCACGCTACTGCACAAACAACCTTCATATTTCACAGTATTTTCTGTATGGTTCCAACAAAGCAAACACAGTTGGTGTAAAGTTACTTGTCCTTAAATGAACACATTGCAATTCTTGTTCAGACTTCAGGCGCTAGACACATATATGCATATATAAAAGCTATATGCTCCAGCCCAAAAGTTTGCATGTCAATCCTTTCTTTGGCTGGATAGTTGGCAAAAGGTTTATTTTACAAACAACAACAACCTTTCCATTCCACATACATATTCCATTTGGTCAAGGACTCGTAGTCAATGTAAAGCCAGCACATTCCAGACAAAACTAAATTCCAGAAAACATCTGACTGGAGCAAATATGCGTTCAATCACTTCTATTTACTTGCATGCATGGATGGTTAGATCCGCTTCACTGTATGTACTTACATCACATGCACCCATTAATATTAATTGGCAAGTACGTCACAACAAAATTATTGCTGCGACAAGGGAAATGCGATAAATATGTGATGTGGAATTACTGTGCAATATGCGATTTGTGCATTCCTGTGGTTTTTCTTTACATATTGTTTTTATGATGGTACTTTTAAAAGGAGCAATTGCAACAATGGAAGGATGATGTTGTATGGTATTTTTAAGTGTATTTCTCAAATACGTTATATAATATAATGCACCAAGGATTAATATATGAGAGGGGAAAATAAATTATAAAAAATACTTTCTGGTCAGCTGACCACGGTGATGATAACCATCATCATGTCTACATGGCGTCTTGTCTTTACGAGGAGTTTTATTCCTTAAGATCTCCTCCGCGGGAACTTTTTCCGATCCGTAATCACTTTGCGAACTTTCTGTAGAATCAGTTTCCTCCTCCACCAACTGATGACGTGTGGTTTCGCCAACAGGAACATTATTTTGTTGACACTGGCTGTGTCGTTTTTGTCTGCGATTCTGCTGACGCCGTCTTCGAGATGGCAGTCGGCAACAAAACAACGCTTCACGGATAAACGCACTTTGCAACATGTTACACGGATCGAATACGAATTCTCAAAAATTATAATGCCATAAATTAAGTTTAGAAACGAAATACGCCGGCAATTTATAGAAACGTAAAAATTTACACGTCCATGTTTCATATATCCGCAGCTCTAAAAACTTGCACGACCTTCGTTGGCCGTTGTTGAGTAAAGTCTAAAGAGTCAACGAAAACTTGAAGGATATCCTTAAGGCATATGTAGTAGTAGTAAAATCATAAGACATTTTAAGGTTTTTGCATACTCAGTTAGAAGTAGACTCATTTTATACATTATGGTTCTTCTGTCTCTCTATCAACACTCAACAGTTTTACAACTTCTTCAGAATAGTAAACACTTTGCATATCATTAACGTTTGGGTCAGTCCGTAAATGATAAATCACAAAAGACACTCGCTACATTGCCTGTTCTACAAGAGAAATTGTACCAGAAATGGATAATCCTATTCATTTCTTAAAAATTGTCATACATAAACGAAATTAGGACAAAGTGGAGAACCTTTCATAAAACCCTTATGCATGTGTCCCACTCACAAAGTACTCCATTCCATGCAAACTGTACGATGTTCGGCACGAAAGGACTTGCACGGTAAACATAAGCACTACACATGAGAGTGGAACAGCGGTCTTGAAGAAAACTGAAACAAAGGCTCCTACTGTTGTTTCATTTGTGTTTCTTGTATGTTAGGAAGAGAACTTCTGTGGAAACCCATTTTCGGTAGACTTTGCAACTTTGTCTTGGAAGACATAGCCAGCAACGAACCAATACCAATGGAAAAAGGCAGTAACCATAAAATGGTAATGATAAAGATAACAACAGAGCGAAACTAATGTGTAAAATGGCTTTTCGTCCTTGATGCTTTGTTTTGTCCGGGATTGTCATTTGTGTATAAGATTCTTCCAAATAAAATTTACAAAAGTTGTTTTAAAGAAAAGAGAAGTCGGTGGAGTACGGAGATGTATCTTCGACTGCATGGACTTAGGTACTGATCCAATATTTGGTTCACTTTCTCGTAAAAAGTGTACACATCACTGCTGATATTTTGCTTCAACAAATACTGGAGTAAATTGAAATTGAGTGTGTGCTTAACTAATTTAATATATTCGATTACTCCTGCACCACAATAACCTTCGTCGAGGAGTTTCAGCAGTAGGTAGATCTATTTAAGGAATTTTACACTAAAAATAGGAATTCAATTGGATGTAGTCTGAAGTAATTATAAAAATGACATCAAAGCAAACAGGGAACTTGATGAATTTATACACAGATCTCGTGTTTAATCAGTAAAACGTTTATATAAGCAATGCTGATACGTGCATTCTTATTTACTCCATCCTTGATTCTGATTCTCTTGACTTGTCGAAAAATTTCGCTCTAAATCTTTAGAGTGCGAATCCAGATTTATCTTGGATCATGTTTCACATTCCTTATTTTATTGCCTCAATACCAGATCTGTATAATATTCTCTGACAAGTAATTCCTACAATTTACTTTTACTTTTGTGGGATACACGTTTATGATCCATTACAGTCATTCTCATCTGCTCCTCTGCAATCTTAAACTTGTACATCATTATTCAGGATAATATATATGTATGTAATATGTCGACGAATAGAAAAAAGAAATCATGTGCTGCTTTGTAATGCTTTTAATATCGTAGCTTATGCACAAAGGCAATGTATGATATAGCACATGTCAATCCACCAGTTGTATATTGCGTAAAAACGACAGATGTACATTCGATGAACTCAGCAAGGTCTGATCTGGTCCTTACATAAGCTTGCATCTCGATGTACAATACTATGTATGGAAAGTATAGAGTATAAGAAGGATGGTAAACTAGCTGAAATAACCGATATAATACATGTATTGGTGTATGAGATGATAAGTTGTAGTTATACAATTAGTTTGACTGTTCCTATCCAAATGACTGTGTGTGTACTGCTTACAGTAATTATTTATATAAATGTGATAAAAATTGTACAAAGACATTCCACTCGCTATGGCACATGCATAATAATCGTTGGTCTTTGCATCTGCATATTATTTCAAGAGATTATAATATTCATATCTTTGCTACATTTGTAGTATCACTTTTTCATTGTGCTGTGAACACGATCCTGTTGTGTCAGTATGTAGTTTTGTGTAGTTACTTAACATGAATGAACTAAATATGCAAGGTATTCATCCAGTTTTGTTTTCCAGGTAGGTTAGTTTCATGCTATCCCATCGTTCACTCAAAGAAAGATTCCTGCAGAGGAAACTTTAGTGACATTATGATGATTTTATTACTATTCCTATTCTAAGTTTTTTTCTCTCGATTGGGTATGAGGGTTGTATGGTGGAGAATCCCTAGATATAATTTAGGCTGTTCATTTCTTGGAAATGGTATTTTTATTTTTAGACTACTGTTTTACCCAGTTCAACTGCATGAGAGTACTTTGCTTTTTCACTTCTGTTTGTTCTACATGATGGGGAAAATCAGATAGGAGAGGACTTTGAACAGTTGACTTAACTTAATGCAAATGCTTACGTAGCCACACAATGGTGCAAAGTCGAATTGGGATTGCTCTTTGAGTTTTGGAATCTTACTGTTATAAAGTTAAGAATAAAATTTTACTGACTACTTACAAACTGTAGATAACCAAAAAGATCGAATATCTTTGAATCAAATTTGTGCAGTATCCTTGCATCAGTATTTAGCATAATATGCATTTTACGTTTTTCGCAGAAAGTGATAAATACACTTCTGTTTTTAAATTCCCACATTAGTAGTAATTGGAATCGGTCGGTGTGTATTGTATTACTAGACTTCTACAGAAGTAGAGCTTCTCCCAACAGAATTTTCTAGGTTTGCTTCATTTTGGGTTGCAAAGCTCACAATGATTTTTTTTATCAAAAGCTAGTTGCTCCCTTCCACGCATAATGCATATATGCTAAAAGACTAGATGCATGTATGTGGTAGATGGTCACATGATGTTCTAGCCAAATTAAATCTTCCGCATCGTTTGACAAGATGATAGTGATGGTTGAGTCTGGAAACTGGAAAAAATGTATATCGATATACGTAAAAATGGTAAAAATGTATATCGATGTACGTAGGAAGAGAAATTACACATATGCTTAAGGTTTAGGTTTTCGACATTAGACACACATTGTGGAATAGAAACTGCTTCAGTTTAGGTTTCGGAGTTGAATGAAACTGCGTTCTTTTCCTATTATATCACGTCATTGATTATTTCTGCTCTACTTGTTATGTACACCTTCCAGCTTCCAGACTGTAATGCAACAACATTAAGTTTACTTTCGTGGTCGGTTTAACGAACCTCAGTACGTAGAGTAGGATGTTCCGTAGTCTGTTAACTTGATCACATGATCATGTGACTATACCCCATTGCTGGTTTTATTACGAGGTACTCACGATGCTTTGAGTAGTCAGTCAGCTAGCCACCCACGAACAATTTGGAAACCTTATCCGCCAATCAAATTTGATTTAATTTCATTCCTCTGACATTTGAAACACTTGTGTAATAACAATTCTTTCGGGAAAATAAGCCGAAATTGACGTAGTAGTTGAGTCTCTATAGTTTGTCCTTTACCGACGGCAAAACTCGCAGCCATGATATTGATTCTAGTTCCGATTCCGCGACAAAATAGGCTTCACTACTTTTTTATGTNCTTTCGGGAAAATAAGCCGAAATTGACGTATAGTTTGTCTCTATAGTTTGTCCTTTACCGACGGCAAAACTCGCAGCCATGATATTGATTCTAGTTCCGATTCCGCGACAAAATAGGCTTCACTACTTTTTTATGTGAGGAAAAGTACTGTTTTGGAGTTCGCAAGGTTGCACGTCATCACGCCAATGATAAACTCGATGTTTGAAGAACCTCATCATTATCAAAGTCTCACGACAAAAGATCCCAAGGTGTTGATAGCAATAGCTATCAGAAAATATTGCAGTAGTGTAACTAGCTCGCATTCATCCTTATTGACATCATTTCCTCATAAAAAAATATCGTCTTCACTACGTCGGCCCATCATAAGTATCAATTGTACGAGGAGCAATTTTTAAGGAAAAATGTCTAATTGGATTGAACGAGATTGGACCAGTGTGCATCTCGAAAAGAACATAGTTATGTTGTGAGGACGTCCTCTATTATTCTCAGTCAAAGACTCTCACACACCCTTTTTCTGCAGTCATTCATGTGATCTATGGGTAATTATTATATACACGACCTTACCTTGCTTTGCAAAATATTAGTGACATGGCTTATTTTACGAGTTTATTTGCTATATATTTGTCATTGGCACAGACTGATTCGGAGAGCCAAAGCGAAGAGAGGAAGAGAATTCGATCACATAAATGGTATGGACATTCTCTCATGTGAGACGTTCTACTTTCTTAAAGCCCAACTTGAGAGCGAAGCAGTGAGTACCTCTTTTCATTTTGCCTTATCTTATTATGACTACATACCTAGTTATAAATGTATCTCGTAAAAGACAGTAAAGGCCGTTCCTACCCTACTTCATTGATACAGCAACCCGCTGCTTTGTCATCAGAACAAGGCAATGATCAACATCAAACGATGTTCGTTATGATTGCCAAAGCGCTAATCATTCCTAGCTCTTGAAGAGAAATATCTTGTATGGGGAAGACAAATAAAACTACCTCCTCAGATTGATCTAACACACACCGAATCGGATACCATGGATGACGTAAAGTGTTTTCTGGATGTCGCAACTGCATGGGATAGCAAAAGTTAATGAAGGTTCGTAAATGAGGAAACTGCGACGAGGATATAGGACACGTATTCTATTACCCTGTTGAGTTGAGAAAACTCAATTCTTCCCACAACACAAGCTTCTCTTGACTTCTAGCGTGGAATTAATTAGGCAAGTAAAAATTAGTTGATCGCGAGCAATTATTTTCCGGACTACAACGACAAAACTGTCGGGTTTTGCAAGTTTGAAGTAAAAAAGCCTAATTGCAGATAAGGATTTTGTAAACTTAGGTTGCATAAGGAAATTCCTCGCAAAAATACAAAAAAATAATAATATTCATTATCGTTGGTTGTACAATTCGACCTTGTTTACTTTCAATTACGTTGCATAATGCATTTTTTACTGAAAGTATGATCTCCACTATCTTAAAGCAGTATCTTTCCAGTCTACCATACACTAGTGTATAAAAACTCAAGTATATAATTCAAGCGCTTACGAGCTTAGCCTAGTTCCCTTGAATTGGGTAAACCGAAGTAATTTCGCGTTTGTCTAGTTCTATGAAAAGATATGATGTTTCTGTTACACACAAAATTTATTAAATATTTTTCAGAAACTCAGAGATATAAAACACAATTTCAGGGCCATCCGCTCAAAATCTCATTTGCTAAGTACTTCCTTACTATGTGAGTTGACAAGATCGCAACAACCTGAGTGTTTTGCAAGTATCGTACAATGTTCTTATGCAATAATGCTACGTATGATTTGATTATGTATGACAGTTGGACAGGGAAACTGGTATCATTCCTGGTAAAAATGTGTTATTTCCTCAATACTTTAGTAACTTTACTAGCCCGCAGTTGATTGTAATCGGAGATTAAAATTAATAGACGAAAATCCCACTTTTAACCTTTACAAATTCTTTGTTTGTTGGAATGGTAAAATAATATCCTACTTACGTACTTGTCAGAAGTTAAACGGCTAATAGTGCATATATCCCTGAAATAAACTAATTACCAAAAAATCTAAAACGTTCATCGATAATTTCGGCTTTATCGAGTTAATGCGGAAAATGATTAAACTTGAATTTCCAAGTAATCATAAAATGCATTCGACTAATTTACCAGGGAAAATGAATAGGAACATTTTCATTCCAAAGCAAACTTGCATAAAATCTAAATGATGCATGAAATCGGATGTAATACAGATGTAAGAAACCATGTATTTTTATACAAATTCATGTTCAGCAAAGTGCCCCTTTTGCTACACAAACTTAATGCAATAAGCCTTGAATATGACACAAGTGACATTGACAATCACTCTAGTTCCAAGAATATTGTAATTGCATCAAATCCCACAGTGCTCCAGATGGTCTGTTATTTGGTTTGTTGATGCTTGAAATTGAATATGGAATGAAGTGCACACATTAAATATTATGCAGAGAATGTTTGAAGAAGAAAAAACCAAAACACATTTGTGCATTTTCCCGATAAGTTAATAGCAAAGGAAACTCAAATCCTAGTGAGCTGCAAAATCAGAAATTGTGTGGATGTTATTCTAAAGTACCTAAAAATAATGTCTCCATTTTCCATCCCACTCAAAGGAACAAAAGTATTTCCTTTCGTTAAATGAAAGAACCTTTCTCAACAGAAAAAAACCAGACTCCGACAACAGCTCAAGATAACTTCTTGCAGTAGAGGAAAATGACATTAAGACAGTGCGAATTTCCGTCCACATGCAAATCTTAAGAGAAAAAGGAAAGGAATGTTATTAGCTAGTCATTTCCGCTAAAAGAAAGAAGAAAAAAACTTCAGGATATACGTACATCCCACCTAAACGTGTTCCACCATAAGAGGAGAAATTATTTGCCTAGTACTAATAACTATATAAGAAAACTGCAGGATGAGAGAATGAATGAAGATAAAAAGACAAGTTGGTGACACGAGCTATGATAATGTGTAATATATTGTATAAAACTGGAATTCTTTCCTCCTTTCCTTCATTTCTTGCACAGCACACATGCATCCCGTTCCACTTCCCGAAGCAAACAAGATTGAGAACAGAGGAAAGCCTTTGTGGAGATTCATAGCGATATTGAGAAGCCCGGTTGGACGTCAGCCAAGTGAGGACATAAAGAAGAGAAAAAAGAACGGTTTCGGAAGAATATGTGCCAAATCTGGTGTAAGCACATCAGAATTTTCCAAGAACTTTGCCTGGTAATTGCTGAGCTGCTTAGCTTGAGCGGATATACACACACACCGACTGATGGAAAATGTGTGTTGCTTTTTTCCATTTACTTACACTCCCTGTTTTTGACTGTTGACTGACATAACACGATTTTTACTTTGGCTGGATGTGGAATAGAGAAATGAAAATTGTGCCATAAAAGCCGCTCTTCATTGCATGCATGTGTGCGGAGGCGTTACAATCATTGTGCTCAAATGTCCTTTTGCTTTCTTCCAAAACATTCTTGTGCTAGAACTGAATCTTATGACTGGTAATATCTACACTTCTAGCGAGGTTCATATGCGGACATTTTGCGAATTACGCAGGTTCCACGAAAATCAGCAATGCACAACTACTGCCTTTCAAAAAATAAGAAAGGAAATGTTTTTTTTACATAATAATGATTTCATTAAGTTTAGTGCTGTTGAATTCCTGAAAAAAAGCATATAGGCGTCTGCTTTTGTTGGCTAGTATCCACATCAATTTAATGTCATGAGCATATGGGATCTATGTTGCAGACGTGCTGTATGGGCATTCGTCGCTTTTCAAGGAAACTCAATTCTTAGAAGAGGATCTTGCTCAAGTACAGGGTAATTAGTTTTTAAGGACTAAAGACTAATGTGGCAGTGTTTCCAAAAAGAAAGAAAAAAAATTATGAAAGGACAAAAAATCTACTTCATTGTCATTAATACCTGACATTTTCATCCCATTCTGTGAAGCCACCCTTTTGCATAGCTCTATGGGGTTATGTGATGATGGCCTATATAGGCTTTTGACCTCAGTCAGGTGATTATGCAATTTTCTGGAATTCAAATTAAGTGAATGGATTTGCATACACAAATATGTATATGGTGACAGGAGCTCATGAAGTTTGAGCTTTTCGTATTTGCTTTCCCAATCCTGAAAATGGGGTAAAATAACCATATCCTCCAGTCAACTTCCAAACAGCTTTATTCTTTCACTTGGAGATTTTTCCCCCGAAAACCACAATTACACATGGAATGGCGTGCATATTGAACTTTCGCTCACGCAAAGAGACTAGACAGCTATAGAATAAACATGATGTAATGACAAATGCATACCTAACTAGCATAAGCTCTGTTAAATGAAAATGAGACAGGATGATAAAAAGTGTGCGAAACGCCCATGTTATGTTGTTGACATCGTGCACAAAATCTGACTTTTCATCAAACGAAAATTGAGGGTAATCCTATTTGACTAAGATAGGGGAATGAAAAAAGGAAACTTTGTGTTATTTACTATCCCAAAACTAGTAATATGGTGAAATAACGCCCTCGTTTATCTAGCAGGTTATATTTCTATTTGGACACACCAAAATGCACAAGAAGGTCCACTTGCTCTGCTAATTTTTTCTATGAAAAAGTTCACTGATGATGGAGAAGCTTAGAGAAAATAACCATTCTATTCATGTTTTCTAAAGCATAATTTAAGAGCCAGCGGGATGGTGGTTTTGCTTCTAGACCACTATCCATCTAATTTTATGCTTTGCATGTTTTGGAAATCTCGTGATTGACACCAGACCCCACTCCTAACCATAAAGAGAAGAAACAATAAAACCACTCCAGGAAGTGGAAGAATCAGGAGAGGTATAAAGTAAAGCATACAATAAACTGTTATGATATCACAAACCCTGAGAAGAAAACTTTTCAGCACCATGTGATCTTGTAGTGAACTCGTTTAGCCAAGCAATTCCCGGTAATGCTGCAGCACAAACACGTGAAGCATGTTATTTTATGCGGACTGGGAATGCAAATGTTTGTTGTTTTAGGGAAACTACCCTTCGAAAATGGGAAGTGACGGGAAGGTTTCATCTAAAATTTACCAGGATTCATTTCAAATCCTTGGGTTAGCCAATCCTCGTCAAGTCAATCCAATACTTGTGTGCATGGAGCCGCTTTGATGTGCTCTTTCAGTGTATTAACTTGATGAAACATTGATTCAACGATGGCCTGCCAGTTTTCCTCCTCTCTACTCAAGTGCTCAGTTTTCTTTTACACGCTCACCTTGTTCTCCACTATTCTTGGGAAACCATCCCGAGAATTCTTGAGCCAATATAGGCTCAGACTCTATTTAAACACATCTACTTGAAAGTTCACATGTTTGGCATTTAGGCCAAAAGTAAGACACGTATTTTGCAACAGATAAAAAACCTACATATTATAATTTGAAGAAAACAATACAGTTCCACCTTGAGATGAATAAAAAATTCAAAATCTGAGAAATCTGACACCCTACGGGAAGAAGTAAAACGTGTCTCTTGTACACATAGCCACACAGTTTTGTACATTATTTAAACAGAGGAAGACCTTTTTACTTGAACTTGCATTACCATCATTCTTGCAAGCTTTCCTCCCTCATTTTTGATTCCATCTACTTTACTCAGATAAAAGGGAGTTTGGTAAGAGTCAAAAGAATTTTTAGAAGAGAAACTTATTCCTTACACAGAATACATTCTTTGAAGCAGCTGCGCCACTAATTCACTATGAAGGCGGAAAAGCTGAAGAGAAAGAAGCGATGGGATTTTCCACCTCGGTGTATACATGCTTTTTCCCGAAAGGAATGTTTTATAAATTGAGCACGACCCTAGTTCAGTTTCTACATCTGAATGTGAGAAAGAAGGTCACATTTGCAATTTCCCTTGTTTGATACTCTCCTTCTCTTCTCTCTTCTGTTGTATATATGCGAAACTTGTACTTCAAATGGAAAGCTTTCTCCCTGGCGGATTTTACTCTAGAAAGAAACTACTGTAATGCTACCAGGTTTTAAGGGTGATCATATGAAAATGTGTACCGAATAATAAATTAAGCTGTGGGCGAAGCATCATCAGTCAAAAGCGTTATCCCGGAATGCTCTCATTTCGCGAAATTAAAGATGCACAAGATGAAATAGGGCGCTAACTCTTTCAATTTTTCTCTGCCCTCCTTTTAAATGATGTATTACGGTATACTTCCAGAAAATCCTTTTTTATCCTGGTGCAGCATACAAGTTTATTATTTAGCCTCACTTCCCTACCTAAATATACCTATATGTAGATAAAATAATATCTCTGCTATGCCTAAAGAAACAGAAAACGAGACTCTTTTCTGGTTGAAAACACGCGTACTGTATACATACATTTTTTATTCCGCCAACGGCAAATAAACTCATTTGAGAAGCTGAAGGAACTCACAGGAATGGCGAAAAAAGTTGCGTGTACATATTCCGCACGAGTTACAATCAGCAGACTTGTTTAGTTTCGAATACGGTATGGTTTACTTACAAACCAAAAACAAAAAAAAATAGCCAGATTGCAATACTAATAGAAAAAGACGTGTTTTCTTGAGCACATCCGGACAATCCATTTATCCATGTTATCCAGCATATATAAAGCGAATTCAAAAAGGCAAAAAAGTGATGCTTTTTTTCTCCTCGCAATTTTGTTACACATTTCTAGTTTCCTCAGCATATGTCGTGTAGAAAATGTGGACGTGGTTGGGATCGAGGAGTACAATCAAATTGTAATTTTCCAGCTTGGTGAGTTTCTTCTCTTGTGTGGACCAGCTTGGATACTCCCTGTTGGATATTTTTGTTGCTTTACTCCTACGTTTTCTGTGTAGCATTATACATAGTATATCCCTTCCTATAAACTTGCTATCAGGTTTTTGATATTATTTTCAAGTAAAAGCTATTGACATGATATGGGTACTGCTTACACAATATAATCAAACCGTTAGATAACACTTTTTAGATGCGAAAGCATCTTTAGGTAAAGTAGCCGCTGATAAAAGCAATCTGCACCTGATATAGAAAGTTGGTGAAAGTTTCCTCTTCTATCTTTTGAAAATTGAGTTTCTTTTTATCGCTCTAGGGATAGAATTGATTTGAAAATTGGCTTTTTAGCAGAACCTTCTTAAACCCTTTTCTGCATCAGCTTTCGTACAACGTGTTAGTCTTACTATCCACCCACGCCATTTCCCCATCAACACTATTGCCACTTGAAGTTTCATATTCCCATCTTTGCCTAAGGCTAAGAAGAATTATCACCTTGAGTGTACCTTATTTTTTATGGAAGTTTCAAGTAATTAAAGTTCCCGTGCGTAATCTTTACCTTAATGGTGGGCTATGAAATACGTTCATTTTTCCCATGGTCATGGCTTTGAAACCTGTTTAATGCATAATGGGGAGACGTACCAAGTGGCCACAGTTTATTTTTATATGCAGCAATTATGAGGAAATGAAATGCAATATGTGCTAATCATTAATCAACATATAAGACACATCTGGAAGGATCCAAAACTTTGTACTATATATTGCGTTAATAAATCTCGAATAATGAAGATGAATCTGCAATCCCCCCACAGGGTGCACAAGGACATTGGGGAATGAGGTAGTTTATTTTCTTTTTTTCTCGTTTGTATACATTTATCCACTCCGCAATTAAGATAAGTGAACTTTAAGCTCAAACGGAGGCTTGTCAGGTCTAGGAAATTATGCTAATTTCATTAAGCAAGTCTACCTTGATGACGAATTTATTGCCAATTGCCAACTGTGTGGATGACAAAGTGGAATCAATCAATCAATCTAATCCTTTGTACTTGAACAACTACCACTAAAACCCAAACAAGGTGAATAGTGAAGGTATGTAAGTGCCAGATGTGACAATAATAACAGATACCACCAATAAATAGGTTTTTGTATGATGTCATGCATCATGCAATCTCAATTTCGTGAATGTTTGTAAGCATGAGTCAATATAACTAAAAAGAATGGAAATACGCAAGATAATCTAATCTGGAGTTATTAACCCACTTGAATCTGGTACATTTGCAAACTCACACGTCAGCAAAGTAAGGAGCTAATTTTATAAAGTATTTAAAAAAATGATTCGTTTCTTACCCATCAGAGCCAATGATTTGAGCCGCCCTGAAATCATCAAGAGAGCGAATAGCTCCAGGATCGGAGAGGATGTGTGCCATGACGTTGTCATGAATGTTGATTGGCGGTTGGTATTGTTGTTGATGATGTGGCATCTGTGGTGGCAGGGTTTGCTGTTTCTGTTGAACGGTGAGAATCTCATCATCCTTCCTTTTCCCTTTCTCCTTTTCTGTTTGCGAGAGTTTGGACAACGAGACAGAGGGCCGTATTACGGCTCCCAATGTGGGCGTTATCATTTTCACCATTCTTAGATGTCCTCTACAGAACACTTAGAGTTTTCTAGTTGTCCTCTTCCTTTAATTAAGTAGATTTGATTGGCTCGCAAGATGAGAACAGTTTCGAGCATGGGTAACTTATTAATTTAAAAATTGGTGAAGGATATCTGTATCAAATCCAATTTGAGCACTTCCTCTCCAGGACATTCAGTGAGGATGGAAGCTGGAGTAGGAGTAATACTTTAAGTAGAATGGAGAATGTGAACGAAAGAGGTAACACAACTGTAATAACTTCTTTTGATCTCGAGAGAGCCATTCAGACAACTGTGCTCTACGCAGATATAGGACTATTGTTTGCTTCCAGAACTGACACCGACAAACACGATAAACGTTGTGACTGCGATAAAAAGTATATGCATAATGGTTCAAAACTGCCGGATATAATCGTTAGTAGAAATCTTTTTGGGGGCGTGTGCTTACGTCTTTTAACTCGTTTAATTAGAGTGCTTCACACCAGAAATATATTTTTTGCATTTTGTCTTAAACGCTGAGTTGAACTTCTAGTTTTGGATATTGCAGTGTACTGTGTAGAAGAGTTGGCACATAAGTAGATTCTTCAGTCCGTGTAGCATTCAGGTATTCGTTTGAAATGAACCTAAGGACACAAATTAAACATGAACTTATTAGCTAATTGTCAAAATACACTTTGATTCAATTTATACTACAGGGATGTGAGCAACTACAGTTATATGCATATCGCAGGATTTGATATGAATGTCTGATTTTTATGACATGTGTTTGAGACTAATCACTCAATGCATGCTATGCCACCATTTAGCCGCTTTATAAACTTAATCCTATTTAATCCCTTTTTAACACTGCATTCAAATTGACCATGACTAGAAAAGTTCATGTTTGTCAAAGAAAGTATGCATGAATTTCAGTATCTTTCTTCAGAATCTTGACGTAGCGGTAAAAGTTTACAAGCTCAAGGATACTCTGATTTGAATCTACCTCATACTCGAACATTAAGTCAAGTGCATGAGCATTCGGATTTTGTATGCTCAGCAAAAAAACCTCGGAAGCCCTACATTTGACATTCAGCCTGAGAATAAAAAAAACACTGTCGTTAGTGAACACAAGCCGCATTTCGCATCCCATCCGGTAATATTATAGAAAACCAATAAAAGCAGATAAACCACCTAAAATTACTCTACAGCTGCTTTCCCTTCGCGATAGACTCTCATTCCGAGAAACTTTATGCTATACAGTAAAAGCGACAAATGACTCTACACCAAAAATAAGAATGGCCTTCTCATTCCCTTCACTTTTACTGCAACCTACACTACTCACATTGACATCATCAAGAGAAAAGCTATCAATGCAGCAAAACAGCTTTGCGTTTTCTTTTCATATGAGTCTACATGTAAATTACGTACATACCTGAAATACAAACTCGTAGCACGGTGTTCAACTGTGTGAGAATGCTCATGAAAAGTTTTCAACTGCACTTTCCACTCTCCACAGAGATACTCCAGTACTTACTTAGAGAAATGACTTTTTTTTGTTTACACACAAGTCTGCTTCAATGAAGGATAATATTACAATCCCAAGCATAAAAATCCAGAAAGCAGAATGCACTCCACAAAAAGTTACTATCTTGGAAAAACTTCAAAGCTGGATGGAGCCAAAAACTTGGTTGATTTTTAAACACAAAAAAACTGCCGGAAAAAAATCACTAACCTGAGAAGATAGGAATGTTATTCTCTGGGATATTTTTTTGATAGTGGTTGCAGTGAGTACGAATAAAAAATGGAGAATATTAGCGATATAGGGATATACCACTGCACTGCATGTATTTATCGTTACCTTGCACAATGCAGTCAGCTTGCTTTAGCACACTTTTCTCCCCCTACAATATTGTCTCTCTGGATTCTGACAATCGACTGGATGGAAAGAGAGTCAAGTCGGTTTGGTGAGGGAGAGAGTGAAGCACTCTGGAAAAACCTGTATGCCTGCTTTATTCAGCTCTCACTGGCATCACTCTTCCTCCACTATAGAGAATGGTGTGATGTGCATGATGTGTGATAGTGTGGTGTGGTGTGGGTGAAGTGAAGGAAAGTTGAGCGGAGCAAAGGACGTAAGAAAATGTACACATATGAAAATTCACATGTATACTTGTACACATACACACGTTTACACAGTGAGATTCAACTAAATAGGGGAAAATGGAAAGAACATAGCCTAAAGGTTCTCTCCACTTCCATGTGCTACGAAATAGAGATTTCTGGAGTAAAAAAAATCTTCAAATGGAGCAAATACAGATAGTCTAGTTTCTTTTTTGATAGGGAGAGCTACAGGAAAATCAAATGCCTTCTTTATGGAGCGTAGATTATGGATGGGGGTAGATATATATTTGAGCAGGGAAACAGTCAACGAGAGACTATCGGATAAAAAAAGGAAGGAGAGGAAACGTAACAATGTTACTTGTTCTCTATCCGCTGAAAAGGCAACCAGGAAAGAGAACCGTGTATCTTCAGTGTGTGAGGCTCAAGTATCAACATATAATGCTCTCACAGTGCGATGACTTGGGATGCATACATTGTGCCACATGATGATGATGTGTCTTTTCCTGTGATGCTGATGCTACAACTTCACTTTATTCAGAGACAATGGACGTTGCCTAAATATGCATCACGCCATTTGCTTGAAGAAAGGAAGCCGAGAGAGAAGTAGAAAGGGAGATACACAAAATATAAAACGTTTCATTCCATAGGAAAAAGTAGTGCAGCTCGACTGGTGTGATGCACATCGGACAATGTTATGCAATCTTGGTGTATATTAAATATACATGAATAGGTTATCTAGCCGCTTTCTCTCAAAATTTGTCAACGTGGCTTTCTTAACTTTGGGGACGCGTGACACAAGGCGTAAGAGAGGGAGAGGGAATTCACAAGAACAAAATATATTCCATACGCTTGCTTAAGGATTATGAGTACAAACTAGCGGAAAAGAGAATTGGTCTAAAAGTCGCAATGCAATGGAGGCAAATCGCATGAAAATGAATGGGGCAAGTAACCGGGTGCTCTTTGCACTGTATATGCGAGAATATAGCAATCTGAACTCGAATTAGCTGTTGCAGAAGCAAAGTTACGGAGTACTATAATACCGCATAAGGAACATGTACAGCGTTTAGTATAAAGCAATGTATAATTTTTTTGTCTTGTAACCTGTAAACAGGAATATACTTCATTTCTAAGAAACTTTATAGGTTTGCCTTTCATTTCCAGCAAACAACATACTTGGGAGAAAGCCATCAACCATCACTGTACTTACTGGATATACCTATACAAAGCATGTATGTGCACCCATCATAGAGGGTGATTATCTTGCTATCCTCTTATATTTTTGAAACGACTAGAATATACATTCCCTAGTTGATAAGTATATCCTGAAATATCGATTAGTTTGGCTGCTCCCGGTTCTTTCCAGAGACGTTATTCCGCTCGGGTTTTTCCTTTGCTATATATTTACACTTTCCAGGCACTATATTTACTCCATGGTAGAGAGCGATAGGGCTTTTTATACTTTTTCATGTTTTCCCAGTTACAAAAGCTCTCCAGCCATTTCTCATTTTCACTACGATTGTATATGAAGCTCTCAATGGTTGGGAATTTCCCAGTAAAACTTTCAGGGAAAAGCCCCAGTCACAAGACTTTCTGTTATTCTGTGCCTATGTATACTACGTTGATACGGCTTCGGTGTTTTTTTCCACGTCACATGAATGGAGAGAAAAAGAAAGCTTTCTGTCGTGTCGTGTCAGACGTTGTGTCGTAACGTGCATTGTGCCCTTTACGAAGAAAGCTATGCACAAGACCCATCGTACGATGCGGACCGGATGTTTTGGCATATGCAAACATGCAAAATCCCCATATTGTTGGATTTAGCTACAGCTAAAATTCCCCCCAAAAATGAACGAGTGTAA
>JAHZNA010000692.1:0-31071 GCA_027743935.1 Sinodicranocentrus sp. ZH6 | reverse complement strand
AAGACCGTGAAAAGCAAGAGAAATGCTTGTTATCCCAGCTTAAAGCATTTCCCTCCTTGTTCCCTCTTCCCTCCATTTGATTCAGAGTCATTGCCAAAAAACAACGGGAGTTGTTATTTTTCAAAGAAAATCCTCTTTCCTTGTGCAAATTATAACTGGTCTGGTTTTCTTTCCTCCTCCTTGGAAGAAAAGTGGAGACAAGGCTGGCAACAAAAAGTATTTAATATATTAAACACGTTCCACTTTCCACTCTGAATGTGAATGAGGAGGAAAAGCTCTCAAAGCATTCTTCAAACCTGGAGAAAATATTCTCCTTTGAAGGAAATCCTCTTTTAAGGAGGAGGAGGATGTGCATTTTGTGTTCTGGAAAAGGTAGTCATATACCTTCCTCTAAAAAGGTGGCACCATTCCGGACACAGTCCATCCATTAAAACAACACATTTACCATATTTCACAGAGGATAATTGTGGAAAAATGAATGACTGACATAAAACCCCTCAAGTTGTTTTGTATTCGGAGGAGCAATCTTGAGAGAGTGTTGCAACACTTTTAATAATAAAAAATTTGCCTCTCCAAACAAACAAAAATAATTGGGAGGAAAAAGCTTTACCTAGAAAAGGAAACCAAGCAATTCTCCACCAAAGACAAAGGAAAAAGTGGAAAACAATTTCCTCCAAAATTCATAAACTCCCACCTTTTATTCTCCTCAAAACAAAAGAGACCTTTTCTGTAGGAAATGGATGCTTGTGTGTTGCTTGAGTTGTTGCGGTTTTTAATAGGAATGCATAATACAAATATATTCAGAGGAGGGAAAGCAGTCTCCAGAAAAAAAGTTTTGCTGGAGAAAAACACAAACACAAGTTTACAAATACATAGCACAACATTGGCCCTACTTAACCTGGAGAATGGTTCGTTAGTTTTGCATTAGCTTGAGAGATCCTCACAAACAGTGGCTGGCTGTTTTTTTGGAGGCTAGCCTAGTTTCCCTATACAGAAAAGATTTCCCTTTCATGTTTCCTCCTTCTAGGAAGAAAGAGTTTTTGGAGGAAAGTTTAATTAAAATAATAATCTTTTTTCCTTTGGAACATCTAAAGTGTTATAATGTATTCTAAAACTGTACTCCTCCATTTTCTCCGCTTGATCCTACTTTTCCAGCTGTCTATATATTTTTCAAGGAGGACTGTTGGAGGTGCATTCACGAGATGCTCTACTTCCTCTGGGGAGACGAGGGAGAGGAGTAAATTAAAGACAGATATCTGCAATATGATGCACTGCTGCTACCGCATCAGATTAGGTAGTGTGCGTTTTTTTAAGGATATAGAACTACCACATGGAGAGAAGGAAGAAGGGAATGGGGAAAGTTGGGAAATTACAAAATATCCGTTGTGTGAATACATTAGCAGGAGACTTTTGTTCTATGAATGAGAGGAAATTAGTGGATGTGTACGGAGCTACCATATGTGTATGTGGTAGAATAGGTGGAGAGAGAAAAGTTGGCGGTGCTTACCTGAAAGACGCGAACCATAACTTGCGATGTGGCCACACTCATTCCATCCCCACTTTCCGCCCAAATTACCACCTGGAAAAAAAGGAGAGAAAAAGTTTTTAGCCTTGGAAAGATTAACGAGTGCATTAGACTCGAATGCTGGATGTAGTTTATCTTGTAGGGAGTTTTTTTTCCTTCTAAAATGGGAACATCCACTGGAAAAAGACCTGTCAGATTCTCCAGAAGGAGAAATCAGAAAAAACACCTAGCATGGATTTTTTAAAGAGAGGTTTCCAGGTTTTTTCTAAATAATTTTTTTAGTTGGTCATTAAAATTGAAAAAAGGAACTGGACAGGGACTTATTCTAGGGGATTAATGAAAGCGCTAGTTTCTAGAAAGGTAAGCAATCAAGACTCATTTTCTCCAGAGATGCAACTCCATGATGAAAACAAGCTAATCTACTTTCTCCTTTATTATTTAACAAACTCATGTGATTATTATGCTGGTAGACTCTAGAGAGTTTGAAATGTTTACAAGTTCCTTATTCTCCGGTCTGGAATTTTTTCTCTCAAAATTACCCTATTGCCCTGTGTAAACTGCATATGAAATGCAAAAATTGTATCATAATTTTCGCAGGAAATATTATTAAAAGAATAATTTCTCCAGTTTATGTCATCACCATCCAGCTGCTCCACTCCATTCCTTCCAAGTCCACTATCCAATTATTTATACTCCCTTCACAGCTAACTATACACTAGATTATTTAAATCTTGCCCTGCCAAAGTGACCTCGCCTGGAGGAAACGACTTTATATAACCTACACTGGAGGAGAAAACACCCTGAAAACGACTCCAAATATGCTAAACTCTAAATGCATGCATGGATAACTCTAGTGAAAAAAGAATCTTTTTATAAAGGTCCGCGTCGTGGTTTAATGTTGCATGAAAAAGAAAATTGGTGGTGGACTTTGAAAGCTGCTGAAGTGGTGGATATATAAACCTCAGGGTAAATATTTTACGAGGTTTATATATCCCCTATAAAAGATTGTTGACTCTTGCTTCCAACTGGA
Source organism: Sinodicranocentrus sp. ZH6 (assembly GCA_027743935.1). Lineage (NCBI taxonomy): Eukaryota > Metazoa > Arthropoda > Collembola > Entomobryomorpha > Entomobryidae > Sinodicranocentrus > Sinodicranocentrus sp. ZH6. Next base: position 28,516 of record JAHZNA010000692.1, on the reverse strand, counting down.
AAAAAAAAGATGCTGGAGGAAAAAACAAAGAGTTTTTCCCTTTCTATGCAACAATCGATGTATAAAAGTGAGCGGAGAATTATATGAAACTGTTTTCCTTGTCTTGATTGCTTTCCCGCCTGGAGAAAATGGACCAGGGAAAAAGGGAGTCAAGTTTGAATGTTAGTTATGTAATGTGGCTCTCATCCGAGAGGGTGAGAGCAACCCACATGTTTTTTTCCTAGTCTTTATCCCCCTAGTGGATTTTGTCCAGGTTTTTATATGTGAGGGTATCATGCTGGAGAGAAACTTATGTCTACTTACTGTATGCTTATCCTCCTCCTCTTGATCCAGCCTAGCCTTGATGAGCAAATTCCCATGATGATCCACTTGGAAAAACTCATCATTGGAGCTAACAACGCGGAACTTGGGCTCCAGGATGTTGGTCACCCGTAAAGTGGTGATGACAGAGCCGATGGGAGCATCCTCCTTGACGAAAAATGTTGCATTTTGTGGATGAATCTCTGGACTCAACTCCCCTTCTGGAAGGAGGACAACCGTGACGGGGACATAGGAATGAAGACCTCCTTCGTCTGTGGCACCAGCCCAAAACTGCAAATCAACTCGTTCCTTGTCTTTTGTAAACTTGAGCACGTCCTCGTCACTCATCCGAAGACGAACTTCTCCCGATTCGGGGTTAATCTCGAAAAAGCTAGAGTCACGTTTTATCGAGGAGTTTGCAGACGGCAGGTCGACAATGGAATAGCGTATTCCAAACTCTGTGTCTGCGTCAACAGCGACGACCTAAGAAAATCAGAAATATATTTTTTTTTAGAAAGGAAAACATACAAGGGAAACTCAAAACTTCATCAACAGATGAAACTAGAGGAAATGAGATGGCTCAACTTGTAATTAATAATTACCTGGAGAATCGGATTTTTGGAGCGGATCCTCTCCGCCGGAACGGTTACCCTATATTCAGTTACTGGAAACTGGGGTGCGTCTGCATAATTAAAAAAGGGGTAAAATAGGAAAACATATATTAGTTTATTTCTCACAAAAAGTAGTCCGGTTTTACATCCTTCCCACGCTAGTAGGAGGTAACCCTAATTTACTAAAGTTGTTTTTTCTCCTCTGGAAAAAAAAAGTATTTTGCAATAAATTCCTCTTTGCGCAACTTCCCTCCAGAGAATATGTTTTGATCGTAGAGGTACATTTCCTACTGAGCTAATTAGATTAACACATTTTTTTATGCATCAGAATGGGCGTAAATTGTCTTGTTAATTACATTCGTTGACGTCGATGACTTTGACAACGAGTTTTGTATATCCCAACCATCCGCCGCCATCCTCTGCTACGACTTCTACGGTATGGGAGGATTTTACTTCACGATCCAACGAGACATCCGGGGAAGATGATAGTTTGACTTGGCCAGTGTCCTCGTCAATTTTAAACAAGTCTGGCTCATCTGTGTCCGCAATGGAGTAGCGAATCTTGCCAAATATTGACCGGTCAGGGTCAACTGCTGTTAGGGTAGCGATTAAATATCCATCTGGGGAGTTTTCTGCACAGCCCACTTCATAAATTAAAGAGGAGAAGGTAGGTGCGTGGTGGTTCCTTGGCTCGACTTCGATCTGCTCATGAGATAAAAATAAATTGTGATGAATTTGCAATTTTTTGACAAAAGAAAAAAAATATTGCTCATTGCCTTCCATCATTTTCCCATAAAACTACTCATTTTAACGAGTTTTCTTGAATAGCTGCAATTTCGAATGCGGGAGCTGAATTTGAGTAAAGTGGTAAACACTTTGGGACACATGACTCTTCTCATTTTACGGAAAATGCAATAAAAATGCATTCAACTTAATTTTCTTTGTGAGCTCTCTTTTGCATTTGATGGAGGCGAGAGAAAAAAGCCAATAAAGAATTGCCAATTTTTGGGAAAAAACATTTTTTCGCACGCTTCTCCGATAAATCACAGCTTTAAAAACTACTTTCGACTCGAGAAATATAATGGGAATTTGTGAGGATTGCATTTTATTACGTAGACTTTCTTCTCACTGCAGCGAAATCATAATAGCATTTCCTTTCTTTTTTCCCGACACCATTGACAAACAGCTAAATGTGCAAAAATGTACATCCCATTGCAAAAACTTTTTCCTGTTTATGGTGCACTCCATCCACAACGAAGGAAAATCCTGTGTTGAGTTGGGAAATGGGAAAAAGTAGTAAATCACCTTTCATGCATAAAATCACGGAAGTGGATCAGAAGTAGGGAGGACGGTGTTTGTGGAGTAAAAAAACTGAGCAGTTTTTTTGTTGCAATTTCTTTTCTCGGGTACATTTCTTGTACACAATCAACAACAACGTATGACGACAAGAGAGAAAGCAACTCCAAAGAAAAAAAAAATATGTGCGAAGGAAAAAGGGAAGGAAACGCATCTGTCATTTTTTTCCGGATTTTTTTCTCCCTTTTCTCTCTCGCAAAAAATGAAAAAGGAGGAGAGGTATATATGTGCTTGAGAAACATGAAGAATTTTTTTTCCATGCATGAATTTCTCGCATGAGATCCAACTCAAGATATTTGGTGGAAAGAGAAGGATTTGGAAATCAGAGCGTGAATCGGAGAAATGTCATAAATAAGAATAAAACCGGAGGAATTGGAAAGGTAGCTTGGAAGGAGGAGGAAACTGGATATTTATTCGTTTTCCAGTGATTCTTAAAAATGTATCCATTATCCTGGAGAAAATTGTACAACCTTCTACAACTCTCTGCTTCCAGCAATCCGAATCTTAAACCGCGATATTTTCCTACCCACTTTCAAAGGAATGTATACCTGGAAGGGATCCTGTCAATATGGGCTCTGGATAAAATGCCCTGTGGCAAAATAGATGAAAGTGGAAATTTGTAGTGAGATATGTAATGGTATGCATCCTTGACAAATATGACGACAGGTCATTCAGGTAAGATGAAGGGGAATATTCCAAGATATGCATTATGTATTACTCTGCTATACGTCCGCCTTGGAATTTTTTTTTGTCCAGGAGGCAAAATCAATACAGATTCTTTGAACAGGAAGATCAAGCTTCTTACATTCCATTTCATATTTTTACAATCCGCTTCCCACCCTCGAATGAAGAAAATCCAGGCGCGCCTCACCGTAAACTGGGAATGGTAATATGATGATGCAAAAGCCTGGAGAATGTAGCACACTGTGAAAATGTCACTGGAAAAATGATATATATGTTTTAGGTAAAGTAGTTGTAGAAAAGGGAGTAGGTTCCTAATCTTTACTTCATTGTGCAGCAAAGTAGTTGGAAAAAATAACACGCATCCACAAAAGAGGATAAATCCTGGAGAAAAGAAGTGTATGTGGTTTACCTCATTACTGGAAAACGTGCTATTTTCATTTAGCAAAAGTCTCTGCATTTCCTTTCATCTCTTTGGTTTAGTCCAAAGCCCTAATCTCATTCTGTTTTTTCCCATGAGTCTACTCATCCCTGTGGAAAGAGGGGAAGTGAACTAGTTTCCAGTGCCATTAGTGGGCTACAAAATATCTAAACTTTTTTCCAGCCATGAAACTCCCAGGGATCCTCCCACGCAACAAAAACTCAACTTGATTCAGATAAACAAGGAAATTGCCTTGCGAAAAGGGAATGCAGCTGGAGTATTGCTTTTCAAGATCCACACCACATCACCCCATTATAATAAAATATACGACGACCTTAATATCCTCTATTTTCCTCGGTCACGCATGCATTTCCTCCCAGCGAGACAGTGACACAAATTGAGAGAGTCTTTGGGAAAAAGTTTTCCTCTTTGTCTTTTCCCCAATCCAGTTTGAATTTGAATGAAAACTAAAAGATGAATTACGCCAGTAGCGATGAGAAATGAAAAGGAAGTTGTGCGGGGAGCCACCCTCCGTGGAGAATATAATGAAGAAAAGAGCGGTAAGAAAGTTTGAAAATACAAGACAACTTTCTTTTTTCGCGCCAGCTGCACCCCACCGCTGTACTTGATTAGAAGAGGAGGGAAAGGCGAGGGAAAATGTTGTTCCTTAAAAAATATATATATTCAATTAGAGGAATAACTTACGTGGAGACGAGAGTAGGAAGTAAACACCCCATCAGTCACGGACACGTTTAGCTCGAAATTGAGTTCGGAAAGGAGGACACTTGGTTGGGATAATGTGACCACGCCTGGGAATAAAAGAATGAGAATTAATTTTACATACATAAATTTTATTTTCAGGATATTGTCACTTGTACACAAAGACACATGACAAGAAGAAGAAAAAATATTGCATTTTCGGGAATAAATCAGCTGCTTGGAAATTAGTCTAGAGAAGAATATTGATGAGAATTCAAGCTACCATTTTCGTTTATATAGCAAGCTAACGCATTTAGGAAAATTCCCTTGTAAAAAAATATATCATTACTGAAACAAGCTAGGAAATAACTATTATAGGGACCACCCACCGCGCAGAGAAGCCAAATAGCTTTGTAATAATCATAAAAAAAAGCTTGCTACCAACAAAAACTTTTTCTGGTGTGATTTTAGTACACAGGGAGAAAAGAAAAAGCTGTCGAATGAGTGTTGATGATGACGTGACATGAGACTCTCGTTACTTTTACTTAGCGGTTACACTTTTCGTGTGAGAAAAGCCAATGGAGAGTAAACACAATTCATTTGTCAACACTTGAAACAGTACAGCTAAGCAATGTTCACCCTGTGGCTGGACAAAAGCATGCATTATCTCACTCACGCCATGTCACATGACTGACAAGTCAAGGTTCACAAGAATAACAGCTTTTTGCTTATCCAACACTCCCTGGATAAAGCCCTCTATGTAGGGGATTAACTAGGAAGAAGGAAAACAAAAATGCTTTTCTTTTTTCAAAGAGAGAAAGCCTTTTGTCGTGAAAGGGTTCCAAAAAAGCTTTAAAAAGCGGGAAAATAAAAGAAGAAGAAAAAACCTTGAAACAAAAGCATTCACACATTTCCCTCCAAAGTTTTTTTTCCTACAGAAGGTTCTTTCTGCAAAGCAAACATTTTTTCTTTAGAAAAAAAGAATCTGTCAAAGAAGAAGCATAGTAGTTTTTTTTCGTGATTGACTGTATATTCACAGCACACCATGGTATTTCCGCTTTCCACCCTGACATGATCACAACCAGGGAGAAAAAGCGACCGCCAAATGGAGGGAAACTTGGCCAAAAAAGTAAAGCTTTAGAGGTAAGTTGAGCAAACCCAAGCAATTTTTCTATCCAGTTGGATTTGAGAGAAAAGAGCCTCTCTTTGGAACAAAGGAGATAGATTACTCTATAGAAAAAATGGGAAAGGAAACAAAAAAGTCAGAGATATAAATGGTGGGAACGTGACAAACCTGATTTTTCATCGATTTCAAACGCCGCTTGATGATGACTCTGGCCAACGATGGCAAACCGCAAAGAGTCCATTACGTCGGGATCGTACGCGGACACTTTGGAAATGAAGTGACCTCTTGGAGCCGCTTCTGACACGCGGGCGTGATACATAGCTCGTTCAAATACGACGCTTTCATCGTTCACGTCAAGAACTGAAAAGAGAACAAACACATATATTAGAGTCATGTCATGCTACCTAATGAGGTGGAGGATGTAGTACAGAGTAAAAAAAAACACCAAAGACATCATTGGAAATTCTCTGGTTTGATTTTTCATCCCAATTTTACATCCCAGAGATGGTCCCCCTCCACAAAAATAAATTCTCTAGACTACAATTTCGGAAACGACGTCACACACATTCTGGACAAAAAACCAAAAGTCATAGTCTGCATCATCAATGAAGGGAGTCGGATGAATGAAGCTAGAGAGTCATATATCACGAACAAAGTCAACTAGAAAACTGGATGATGCTTTTCCCTTTGGATAATAATAACCGCCACAGAAGACAATGCTACTTTACCCGAAAATTGTGGCTCCCTCAAGCATTTTCTACTTGTGAAATGAAATTCCTCTAGTCCCCATTCCACAATATAGTCTCCCGATATGATACTAACTTTCCAAAAATAATAATAACACACAAGACTAGTCCATTTTTTGGCACTGGGGCAATTGACTTTTGCACAATTGCCTCTCATCTCACATTCCCCAGTTTGAAGTGACGCCACCGGTGCGTAATACTCAGTTATAGGAGCCAAAGTACCCAACTATAGAAATGACGTTTTCCTCCCAAAACTCACAAAAAAAGAGTGGCATTAGCTACACATAACTATCCATCCTCTCATTACCATCGTGCATGAATGAAAGAGAGAGTGAGAGTTCTTCTGGTGAAAATGGCTTTGAGGAAAATTTTCTTTCCAGAGAGTGGAGGGAGACTAGAGAGGAAGCTAGAAAGAGAGTAACGATTCAAGTAATATTCCTTCTCATCATTATTACAATGTGTGCTCTGGAAACGTATACCCTGCCGGCACTCCATATTGCCTTGATCATCAACTCCACAGAGGAGAAAAACGTTTGCAAAATTAATGGTTTAGGATTCTCTCTCACAAATGCCTTTTCTTCTCCAGCTGAGAATATTGCGTGAAATTGTGTGTGTGTTTGAGCCTCTCAATGAGCATTGTGGTATTTTCAATTGGTTATATGTATTCTGGAGAGAGTGTGCAGACTAGGGAACATTACAATTTTGGGTATATTGGGCCACCACTGGTTTTGAATCCTACCCAAAAAACTACCCTTTCAATTCAATGCCAGAGGAGGAAACAGAGTCATTTATGTGTACGTGGCACAATTTGACGGGCATTATTCCTGATTTTAACAAGAAACTGGAGAGAATATTTTTTTTTTCTGGAGGAGTCATCTCTTGAAATGTTTTTAAGGAATATGAGTCTTGTCATTACCTTCAACGACTACTCTTGCTGTAGAGCTTAAGGCAGGGATCCCAGAGTCTTTGACGACAACAGAGAATCTAAACTCGTGAGCTCGCTCATAGTCAACCATCTGCTTCAAAACAATAGAGCCATCGTTGGGACGAACCATAAAAAATCTGGAAACGTCGGCAGCTCTTTGATTGCTAGTGGCATCTTCATTCACCATTCGGTCGCGGATGGAAACTGAGTCGGGAGTGGACTGGGGGTCGTCACCGAGTCGAAGTTTTTTATGGCTGGGGCTACTTCCACCCTTAACTTTTTTATCAAGTTGACCACCGGCTAAAGTAGAATCTTCGTAGTCGTCTTCATTCTCCAGGTCATCTTCCATGTCACCATCGTCATTTCCTTGTTGATCGGCTAGTTCCATAAAAAGCCCTTTTCCATTCGGTCCCACGTCTAGGTCTAAATCCTCAGTGGAAATGTGTCTAGAAATGCGACGAGAAGAGGTGCGTTCTCCATCTGCAGAGATTCGAATTGGAGCATCGTCCGCAATTAGTTCGTACGTGAGCATGGCATTGATCCCGGTGTCGTTGTCAGCTGCCCGGAGGGAAGCTAAAAGTCCTCCTTGGGATGGCATGTAACCTTCCGCCAAACGAATGTGGTACGTGGCTTGGCTAAATCTCGGCCTGGAGAAAAAGACCACAGAAATATTTCACCATTATGGGGATACAATATTATACAATGGATTTTTTTCTCTTCTAATGACCAAATTTGTATCCAGCATTTGTACAAGGGTTCCTCATCCATTTACATTTTCAGTGAAAATTGTCATAACCAGAGAGAGAAAAGAGAGACATCCATTTTCCTGGAAATCCCTCTTTCGCTGTCTCCCTCTGGAAAAACCAGTTTATGGATAGGAGTTTTGGAAAAAAGACAATTGTTTTATGGCGCTTTTGGGCGAAAAGGGAAATGAATCTCTTTTGTTGTTTTACCAAATGTTCAACTTCAACTATTTCCCTGAAATTGAGTACATTTTATACGTATATATAATAATTGTTTTTGAAAAATGGACCTCACTCTCATTTCACCCAAATACGTGAGCTTTGTCTTGCAGAAAATTGTCTGAAATTGGGACTTTCCCTTAGTTCCCCATCACTGGCCATTCTTTCTAAAGCACTTTTCCATTGTAATTTCGCCAAATTGGAGAAACTCACTTGTTTCTATTCAGCCACGACTAGAATTAGAGGGAAATAAAGGAAAAGAGAATTGTATATAAAAAAAAATTGTAACAAACCTGCAGTCATTACTGTCTTTGAGGCGAATGAGAACGTGAGTGTTGGAAGCAGATGAAGTGACCAAGTCAGTGGCGCGGACAGTTAGCCTGTATGTCGTCTGGGTTAAAAATGGTAACAAACCTGCAGTCATTACTGTCTTTGAGGCGAATGAGAACGTGAGTGTTGGAAGCAGATGAAGTGACCAAGTCAGTGGCGCGGACAGTTAGCCTGTATGTCGTCTGGGTCTCAAAATCCAGTGGAGAGTTGACGTAGAGGACGCCTGCAAATCAGAAAAAAACATTTTTTTATTGACTGACCCTTGTACATAACTGATATTTGCTTAATTTAGTAGAATCTGTGATACAAGTGTGCAGTTTAATGCTAATTACAAACTTAAATGACATCAAACTTTACAAAACATCGTGATAAAGAAAACCATGCAATTCTACTACCTATAGAGAAATTCTTCAAAAAATCAAGTCTCAAGATCCATATTTCATTTTGTTTACTTTTTTTTTGTTTACCCATAATCAACTCTTCAACATTCTACAGCTATGTTACATGAAGCAAAAAACAAACACACAAAATGTGTGATAATATTTGAGATTCACGAGACACTTACAAATACGGTTCAGGCCCACATCTACGATACATCCGTGAGAGGAAGTAGTAAAGATGCCGAAAAAGATTGTAGAGATAGATGACCAGCACAAGAAAGAGAAAGCATGAGAGAGAAAAAGGAAAGCAAGAGAAAATGTCAACTATGCACATTAGCACCAACACCAGAGCAGAAATATATAAAAAAGTATATACCTATATGTATACAATATACACTTTGTTCTTTAATACATTTCACCAATTCAGAGAGAGATAAAAAAAATATTCTGGAAAAACACCGGAGGAAAATGGATTCCTGGAGAAGCTGAAATCCTACTGCACTGCTTTCACTGCGCCATTTTCTCTCTCTTTCACGTGAAAGAAAAGATCCCTTTTGGAGGTTTATAAGTAGAGCAGGGAACATTTTCACTTCCGGTCAGCGTGTTTACCGTCTTCCGCTAAAGATAACGGATTACGTGAAAATACCCTCCTTTCAATAAACATGTGTGTATGAGAGAAAGCCTTGTCACTTTCGCCTCTGTTAGCTCTTCCACCTGCGAAAATTGATGTCTCCTTTGAGACACCATGTGTGAGTGAAGGGGAAACTCTAGAAAAGGAAACTCCCTAAGAAAAAAAACCTTTTAGGGAAGCAAATGTCTCTAAAGAGACAAAAGAGGGTCTTTCGTAATTGCTTCTTTTCGCCCACCTTTTCTTCTCAAGTTACGGCAGGCTTTGTGCGTGTTTCTCGGAAAAGCTTGGGATGTCATTAAGGAGAATTGCGAAAGACACGTGACGCGTGTGTGTAAGCTTGTTTTTTATTTGTCTTGATCTTACGAACTGATACAAAAGATTGCTGGTGGGGTGATATCTGGTAATATTTTTATGAGCGATGAAGACACCTATTTCGTATCCGATCTGTAGGATAATAACCATAGAATTGGGAGCCATTTGGAAGGTTCGAGAAGACAACCATTTTCCCTTAATGCGTGAAACGTGGACACTTTTTGGGAATGTTGACGTGAGACTAAGAATCTGATACGGGTAAAAACAGTTGGGGGAAATGGGTGCCTTTTGTTTTCAGTGTTATGATTCACGGTGATAGTTTAGCGGGAATGGAGTAGTTATGTGATTTGTACACGTAAACAATTTTTACCTAAGGATACACTTTTTATATATATATTTTACGAGTGTGGGACATTCTTGACTTTTGGGATGGGGATATCTTCCAGATGAAATATGATACAAGCTAAGGAAACTTTTTGGAAAGCTGTTAGAAAACTTTTTTTCGGAATGTTGTTGCAATTGAAGAAAAAGGGAGAAACTGAGGAGGGGAGATTGTGATGACTGATAAACACCTTTACATTTTGATGTGCGTGAGTCGCAGCAGATATTGTTATAGGAATGCATTATATGCATTATCGTATCGTTTTATGGGATGTCGCGGATACGAACGCATTTATCAGATTTCTTTGCTGAGAAGTGCATTTTGCATTAAACTGTGGATGCACTTCTCTCAAAGAATTATGATGTTACATTCGGAATTCAGTTACAAGATATTTACGTCAGCCTATAGTCCAATGGATAATATCTATAATTATGTACGAATAAATAGGTTGCAGAAAATGTTTTTTGGACTTTAAAATGCAACAACTCTTTGTAATATGTATATCACTAATTATATACAAAACTATATTTTTAGACTTAAAACTCGTAAAATCTATAAGCTCCTAAAATTGACAACGCAACTTTCCATAATAATATTTAAATTGATTTAAATACCCACTAGCCATCATCCCTCAAACTGAAAGCATAATCCAAATCCAACATTAAGCCCATTTCACTTTCTTCATCCTTTCAAAATAAAATAAGCTTATCCCATCACCGTCACTTTAACTCTTCTTCCAACACTAATCCTCAAAAAAATATCATCATCAACACCCCCCATCTTTGAGGACAGAATAATAAGGCTTGTCTGTCAACAAATAAAAACCCCTTTTATTATCAACCAGTCAAGCCCCCGCATCCTAACAGCTCACCAAGTCAAGATGTCTCTTTTCCTTAAAACCCAACTCAAGTCGTAAATGGTAAACCCCTTTGCAATCTTTAAGCTTAAAATGTTGCGCAGAAAAGTAAAGCACAAAAAACTCATTTCATCCCAAGAAACCAGATGCAAAAGTCAACCTTCTCCCAAAATACGTAATACCCTTGTCTAAGGCTTAGGATAAATGACTGTTTAGATTCTCATCTACTATAGATAAGCAGTATAATACACCACCACATGGGTATAGAAAGGAATGAAAGGTTGCAGTTGAAAGTAATCATTATCTCATCGCTTATTATACCCCACAGCTACGACTTTTCACTTCCTTCCGCCTCATCACATATCCTGATTTTTTCACCTTTTCTCTTCCCCTTGTTTCCCGAGAAAAGAAAAAAGTTTTCTATTTTAACGAGGTGGCAAGTCATGCAAAGTTGCAACTGCACACTACCTTACCTACGACATCATGTATAAAACTAATAATAGGTGTATAACGAGATGGATATGCGAGGAAAAAAAGTATTTTTTCAGGATGACTGCATTTCCCTACCGATGGAGTTTCATTTTTTCTTCATTCTTTACATTTTTAACAAGACCTCTCCATGCTCGTATAATACCTCCTTTTGGAAAAGCTCACGTGGCAGCGTAGCAGTGTCGTTTTCTTTCCAGCTTTAGAATTCATTTTTCAGGAAGAAAACCCTTTTTGAATGGGAATGAGTGAGAGAAGAAAAGAGAAAAGCGGGATTTATGGCTCACCTGTCTGGTAGTCAATTCCAAACTCATCAAGCTCGTTCCCTGCTTCGATCGAGTACAAAATGGGATTTTTCGCATGAGCTACTAGAGCGAGTGCAGTCGAGCCCACGGCTGCATCTTCTGGTATCCAAGTTTCATACCATTGCTGTTCAAACACGGGTTGGTCGGAACTCACCACTTTTACCATAACGGTAGTCTCCGTTGTACAAGTTGGAACACCTGAGGTGAGTGGGAAAAAAAGAGAATATAAATATACTTTTTTTTACATGTGTATTTTTCTGAGAATGATATTCTCCGGACAATAATCCATTCAAATGAAAATAACATGAGGGGTAGAACACGAGGTAATGATTGGAATAACAGGAAAGATGTGTTTTCCATTGCCCCATATTTTATTTTATGGGATTATGTTCATTCGGCTAGTTAGCATATTTCACTGGAGAAGGATAAAAGCACTTATCCGTTCCGAGGACATGAAAAGGAATACTAAATTAGGGAATGCGTTGTGTGTGTGTGAGAGTTGGGAAAATTTAAAAAGGGGAGACACACACAGAGACACATCCTTGTCATTTTTATTACCGTGACAGGTATCCCTGTCTCATCTCGATTTCCGTATCTACCTCAAAATTCATTCATTAACCAAGCCAGCAGAACTTGACTTGATATCATGTTAAAAAAGAGGGGATAGAAGCCGTCACGCCATGTTCCACAGTCGTCACGGTTTGGAGTCACCTTCACTCTCTCAAATTAACAAGGGAGGTGGAAAAGCGTTATAAATCATTTGCCATGTTAGCCAAAACTCTAACGCGTATTTTTTGAGGAGTTCCTTGAACTTGCATATAATTACATACTTTTCTCGAATGTCACGTGGATGGTCTTTCTTATCATGGAATTTTTATCAAGGTAAAGGGACATGTAACATGACGTGTCCCTGGAGGAAATGGGTTGTCACGTGCTCTGGCAACAGTTGCAGTATACCTTGTCACAATCTTGCACCATCTAACATCCACACAATGGAGGATTATGGTTGCGTTCACACTTTACGTTTGACACTGACATGGAAAATGACTTTGGATAGAAAAAAACTAAACGTTCAGACTTACACAATGGCCACAGGAGAGAACAAAAAAAACTGGACAGAGGGAAGGAAAACTGCCATTTGAGTCATGGCATTTTTATTTCTCCAGAAAAAAACCTCTGGATATTACCCTCTGGAGAAAGGGTAGCAAGTGTTGTGGTAATAATGATATTGCGTGAATTTGCCAAAACTCCCATAACTCACCTCCATCATAAGCTTTGATAGTAATCTCATGATGACCAACACCATCCGGTCTCCTTCTTAAACGAATGACGCCAGAGTGCCGATCCAAATCGTAAATATCGCCATGTGGACTACGCACAAGCTCATATCGAATCATTGCGTTTTCCCCTTCGTCAGCGTCGTATGCTTTAATCTGGAAAGAGAATAAGAAAAAATATTAAAACCCTTGTCCCATTATCCAGCACACACTTTCCCTTCATCCTTTCCATAAAAAACGCACCTCGATTCTAATTTATCATTCCCTTTTACCATTATCGACCTCTGTCGCAATATCCTCGAAAAAACATCCTCTTCCTGTGCATGTATACCAATTTTCACATTTTTTTGGCACAACTTTTGAAACTCTAGTTGAAACCATTATTCATTATCTGAAACACAACGCAACTCTCTAAAATATTTTCTCACACTATAAAAGCTCACTTTCCCAGATTGCATTTTTTTCCTACTAGAAGAAAATATTTTTCCCCTTGTTTCCTCTTCCTCTTTTCCTCCTTATTTTTGGCAAAGGGAAAAAACCTGATCCTCAGCTTATGCTAACGGACAAGAATTATTGAGCTATGAAACTGTCGCTGAGATCCTTTTTCCAGGGTAATCTGTCCTTTGTAATGTTTTTCGTGAGAGAAAACCTAGCTGACTTTTTTCGGATTACTGGATCCCATATACCTAGCAAGAATGATACGAAATGGGAAAGATAGTTTATTAATCTGTAAGAAAGTTGAGATTTGGGAAGCTTCCATATTTTTCCTAAATCTGGGTTACTACAACAAAAAACTGTATTGATGGATTGTTCCTTCTGGGCGGAGCATTACAAAAGGAAATTATCACATGAGAAAAAAAATCTTGATCACCTCAGTGAATATATCAAGTATCTTTATCCTTTTTTTACTACAAAGTCACTCACTCCTATGTTAAGAGTGTTATGGGAAAAATAGGGGTGTGTGCTCATTCACCTAAATTTTCTGATACATTTTATGGATATCATATATATATGTATGAAAGGTGGTGATAATGTATAATATTATAGAGTTGCTCCAGAAGGAGATGATATTATTACAGAGTGATCATCATACATCAAGAGGACTTCCTTTGGAAGCAGCTGCCACAACTCACATTCGGAGGGAACCTTTCTATCCCGTTTTATATAAAGGATATGTACATACGTGAATGTCGAAGTTAAAGGGTTATTCCCTCTGATAATAACAAACTATACTATTGTATATAATATTAAGCTTTATGCTCCCATGTGGCCCTGCTCAACAGAGCAACTATCCTTGTTGAACTTTTCCCCATCGGAGGAAAACTTTTTTTTTGCAAAGTCTTGAAAATGCGGCTGTTTTCGCATTTTTCACAAGGAAAACTCTCACAAATGGATTCTTGGGGTTTTTATGAAGTTATGTATATTTTAAAGTTTCCTACCTGGATTACAGGATCTCCTGGTTTTGCCTCCATTGAGACAACAGCGACGTAAGGGAGGTTCATAAATTGTGGAGCCTGGAAAGCACAAAACAAAGAAAATAAAAATTTAATATTTTTTTCGCTTCTTTTTTTACTCACTTTCAACCCATTTTCTCCTAAAATAAATGCTACTCTTGTTTTACCCACATGTTTTACATGTGTTCTCAAGAGAGGAAAAGTTTATGTAAAAAGTAGGTGATCAAGATCACAACCTATTTCAATGTGCGTCGTAAATTTCCCCTTAAACAATCCCTTTTTCGGAAGTAAGCCCAATGAAAAAAAAAGTTTTTTTAAAAGTGACGGTACAAAGAATAACATTAACACTTACTTTCCCCGGAAATAAAAACATATAGAAGACCACCTCTTGTCTTTTTTTCCACTTACGTTATCATTGACGTCGGCCACTTGAATTGTAACAAACGACCTCGCCACTCTGGATGGGTCATCGCCGTGAACCTGCAAAAACACCCAAACTTTTTCTGTAGACAAAAGTATTTTTTTTTGCGAATAATGTCAAAAGCCATCAGCAGCAAGGGAAAAAGCAGTAAAGAAGCATTAAGTAAGGTATAAAATGGAACTAGTTGTTTCAAGATCCCATTTTGCTCATTCTATATCCAATCCCTAAATGCTCTTAACAGCTTTAAGCCATAAAAAAGGAGAAAAAAGGAAAGCAATCATGAAATGGCGATAGCATCACTCACACACAACTCACCACACGAGTAGCGACCTAGATATACACATGCGGCTATTTTCCCGCCATGAAAAGAACTTATCGATAAGCTTCTCCAATCTAGTGAAGCGTTTTTGAGAGACTCAAATTTATTCGTGGTCGAAAACAACATGAAAAAGATAATATGGGAAAGTTCTCAATGGTGATGGCTAGCACACAGATTTCCTTTTCCGTAGAGCCACTCAACCGAAAAAGAAGTAAACAATACGAACAAGATTTCCTTTCTGGGGCATCATCCTATTAAGATTTTAGCGAGGAAAGGATAAAAAATATTTTTTTATAACTTCCGCCACGCGGCTTTACACACAAGTATGTTACGCAAATAGTGCGTAACGGCTGCGAAACTGGTTTGTCTGTATCGCCTAAATCTCCCCATCAGCAAGCATGTCTACTTTATATTTCGCGCTGCATTTTTATGACGCTTGTTATATTCCGCAACGCATTTAAAATGCAGGATAGAGTATCCCCTGTAGACTTTACATTCCTCCCACCCTATTTTTTGCTTGTGAATAATTTTGTAAAAGTTTTACAATTCCCATGAAAAATATTGTATTGGGTGGCAACTTCATTTTGGGAGTTTTTTCTACACATATATATAAGAATTTTGTTGAGTAGTTTATCATGGATTTATAATCCCTCCATGTGACAAATATATCAACCTTTTCTCCATCTTATCCAAGAAAGCCTTCCGAGGTCGCTACCATTTTCTTTAGTCATGTCTCCCCAGAGAAAAACTTTTCTCCCTTTTTGGAGAAAGTAAAAGGAAGAAACTCATGAGGGGTTTTAGTTCTTGTGTCCAGGGAGAGAGAGAGAAAAGAAGCTAGGTAGTTGGGACACAAACAAGGATGGTCCTCTCAAGATTGCGTAATTCTTTCCATCCTTTTTTCTCAAGTCGTGTCCCCCTAATCCGGTGGGTGCAACGGGGCATAAGAGCATAAAATATAGATATCGAGCTAACACCGCTACTACTAGTGCCACGCGTATTTTGGAGAAAGTTTTTTTTTCTTTCTCTTTTCCTGGGAGAAAGAATGTCCACGTTTTATGCGTTACTTACAATTCCTCTTGGCCAATAATATGACCCCATGGAAGGTTTTGACGGAGAAGGTAGAAGAAAAAATGCATAAAAAGCTTTTCTTTCCCCTTCCATTCCTCTTAAACTATAGTGTTTGTTGCCGACTCTCTCTCCCGGCATTTTTTTTCTGCGGGTGTGTTCCCCATCTTGTTCATTTTTTTTGTCCGGGAAAGCATAAAAAAGGAGAAATGAAGTGAGTCAGAAATGAAGAGAGTAGACTCGAATTGTGTTGTCTGTGTGGTGCCCCCACACAAAGTTCTCTTATGGAGAGGTTTTTGCACTATCTTGGGGTCTCCACTCTGGAAAATAAAGAGTTTTCCTCTATACCCAATAAGAAGTCCCAGTTATATGAGCTCACGGTCATAATTCATTGCATAAAAAGGGAAAAAGCTCAATGTGAAGAATGAGATTTAGCTCTTAAGCAGAATGGACTCCTTTTCTCTCCATTACTGGAACTTGGGTATTTTTCCACAGAGAAAAAAAAAGTCTGGAATGAGAATCTCTTCCTTGAAGGTTTTTTTTGTGGAGAATAAGAATTCTAATAAAAATTGCTGGAGAAAATAGAATAGAATATGGTGGTGGGTGATAGTCCACACAGGGAAATAATTCTCGACACTTTCTCTCCCCTGGATAAGTACAAAAAATCTCAACGGTTCGTTGGCTCTGGTGTAAGAAAGTTGTGCAGAAATTCCTGATGGGTAAAGCTCCCATGCATTATTACCGTTTGAGTGATTTCCTATTCCCTATTGACTTTTAGACATTAGCTGGAATTTTTTATAGAGAATAAAGACATGCATTTGGAAAGTGGTGGATGTATAGAGATAAGTAAAAAAAGCTGGCAAGCACAAAAAACTAGATTTTTTGTATATAGAAAAGAATATACCTACCTCAACGAGCAAATTGTGCAAAGGCTCCTCCTCCCGATCTAATTTCTTTCCAGTGGTAAAGATTACACCAGACGTGCGCTTAATTCCAAAGTGAAGATTTGGATTTAAGATATGAAATCGAAGTCGTTCATTCATATGAGCTCCGACTACACTTAGCGACATGATGTTCACGCTTTTAGTCGAGTTTTCAATGACTGACCCGAAGAATGTAGAGTTTCTAAAGGAAAACTCTGGATTTCTCACGAGCTGTCTGACATGAACAGTTATCGTTGCAAGAGACCAAAAGCGACCATCCGTGACGGCCACTTCGAGCACATGTTTGGATCCAGAAAAGTTGTCCACTTTTCCTATTCTGATTTCTCCGGTGCGCTTGCCAATTTTGAAAAATTCTTGGGCATTCCCTCGCGTTATGTTAAAGTCTAGAGGGTCTCCGTCCAAATCGCTAGCTTGGACTTGATGAATGAGCACGCCGGATGCGGTAGGGAGGATCATTTCCACGCGGGCACTTAGTACTAGAGGCTTTTTCATGTTGACATTTTCCACGGTGACGTTGACTGTTGCTACTGTGGCGGAAATGAGACCTCCGCCGTCGGTAGCTTTCACGTGGAAAATGTAGCGAGATCGTTTTTCGTAGTCGAGAGAGGTGACAAGGAGAAGGGCACCGGTGGAAGGGTCAATATGGAAGACTTTTCTCATGTCTTCATCTTCCACGATGGAGTAGGTAATGAGGGCGTTGAGACCTACATCGTTGTCAGAGGATTCGAGAACTAAAGGACGCTTCTCGTCGGGCTCGGAACCTTCAGGACGTTTGCGGACTAGAGTTCCCAGGGGAGAATCTTCTCGGATGACTCCTTCATAGTAGAGCTTGGTGAACTGGGGCTGCAAAATTAATGGTTACGTGAGGAAGAAAGGAATGGCGATGTTTTGTGAAAAATATGCTTTCAAACCGGAAGATGACTTACCTTGTGGTCGTTAACGTCTATGATGTCCACTACTACACGACATGTTGCAGTTGCACCCCGCTACACGAATTTACAAAATTGTTTAAAAATGCGAACATAATTAGATTGTCTACCTTGTCTGCTTGATAGGATTAAAGCAATGCAAAACTTACCGCATTCGTCGCCTTCACAAAAACTTCATGGCTTGATTTTGTTTCTCTATCAAGAGCACCTCTTCCTTTCCCCACCAAGACTACCCCGGTAGTTGGATCAATCCAAAAGATGTGATTGCGATTATCCTCAATTTCAAAACTAACCGCTTTCGAGTTCACTGCCCTTATCGTAGTCACATACGTTCCCGGTGGAGAATTCTCTTTCACTCTAACCCTCATCATTTTCGAACTAGAAAATGGAGAATTCCTCGAGGCAAGTGTGCCATCGCCAGAACACCTCAAAGCAACCACTTCCTCATCTGATGCTAACGTGACTAAAATGTTAAGATTCGTGGTAGCACTTAACGGCTGCGGTTTCCCGTGATCACTTGCCTGAATCGTGAGCTGGTATTCTAGCGAAGTTTCCCCAAAAGGGATAGATAGCGGGCGGTCGAGGTGTAACCATCCTGTATCCTTATCTATACCAAAGGTGGCTCCAATATTGCCAAAAGTTATGGCATAAGATAACCGACCGTTCTCACCTGAGTCCATGTCAAACGCTTCGATCTGGAGGGTGCACAACAAACAACATATTTTTTATGAGAAACTTCTTTCTATTCTTTTCAAAATGGGCCCTTTTTTCATTTCCCGTTCTTTATCGGAAAATTTCCTCAAGTGGGAGACGGATGTCGTCTTTTCATTTAAAATTGATAGTCGACATTTTTTCTCAATGGAAGGGTCCCAAATCTCTTTTTTTTCTCAAGCCTCTCGACTTCCTCATTTTTATCAAGCTACTCTTTCCACTTTCATGTTTTTTTTGTCCAGTCTCCTGTCTCGCCAAAAAAATATCCTCATACATCATCATACTTTATCCTAAACAGGTTAAATTTTTCAAACCGACGTGTATTCTACCTCTTCCAGGAAAAATACACATTCTTGGGAAGATTTGGCAATAAAAAATCCACTCAATACAGATTCACAGAAGAGAGCCACTTTCGCAATTTTTTTACTCCCCAGCAATGACAAGAATGAAAGCACCCTTTTTCTCCAAAAGTTCAACTACACAAAACACTCTTGTATTTGAGTGTTCGGAGAAAAAATGGAGAGAAAAAATTCCCTTTTGATATTGCATTTATTGCCTTTTCCCTTTAAAGACGGTCAAGCAAACCTTCTTGAAAGAGTGGCTTCTTCAGAGAGAGAGAGAAAAAAAAACTTTCGTTTTCCCTTATTGAGGGAAAAAGTGATGGAGGAAGAGCATCCGGTTTCAGTTTTCCTAATGCTTCACATCCACCTCATCCTCTACGTGGGGCTTTACTCTTGCTTCTTTAAGATGGAACAAAAACCTATTTTTTCCCTTACCCAATTTTTCTCCCTTCAAGAATCCTACACTCTGGACAATGTTGTACCTAATATGGATTTTTTTCTTGACCGGAATGCTTACTTTTTCAAGATTTTTTTTCTCATGGAGAAAAAAAAGTAGTAAAAAAAGAAGTAAGTGTGGCTACCCCATGTGATACGGTCTTCTATGGAGTATATAAACCATAATAGATTTTATTTTATTACACTTTACTCTTCCTTTTGTTCTGAGAAAGAAAAACCTCTGGCAAAAAATCTTGGAGAGACCATTTCTCTTGTTTCTCAACATTTTTTTCATCTCCTCAAAAAAATATACATAAGAGAAGAGAATGTATTTTTCTTGGTTTTGAGCGTTCTTTGAAATGGCTGTTCTATAAAATGGGATGTTTTCTAGTTATTTGAGAAAATGAAAGAAAAACACTTTTCTAGGTTAACAGAGTCAACCCATTTTCCTCTCAAGATTCATCTTGTTTCTTGTTTGGTGTGTTTGCTTGAGAGAGAAAAAATTGTCTTCTCATCTGACAGCTTTTTTGAGCATGTCTGTTTTACTTTCCCTCTTTCAAAAAATATTGAATGCAAACGATGGAAACAATTCAGGTCGGGGAATTTTTCTAGAATATTGCTTCTCATGCATACACATCCATACTTTTTTGTTTGCTCATATCCGTCCGTCCAGTTGTTGGATTGATGGAGGGAAAAATGCTTGGATGATTGGACACGAGAGACAAGGAGAAAATGTAGGAAATGTCCGAGTGAAAAAATTCAATATCTTTTTTCTAGTGAGGCTAGCTGTATCTATTTTTATTGCTTTCTACCTTTTTTCCATGGAAAAATGTATATTTTTTGCAAAGGGGCTAGCCGATCCGAAGCGGATATCAAGTGGAAAGGTAACAAATGGCAAAACATGGGATGCTCATTGTGAGCACTACAATGCTATCCAATTCTTGACATGCATTTTTTGTCTCTTTTTTTCATTTCCTGTGGATTTTCGTTTACCTTTTTCCAGGAAAATATTTTGCAGGAGAAAGGCACTCTCGTAAAAGCACAATGATCGTGTAGGTAATAGGTTTAAAAGCTGGCAATAATAGTAAAACACAGACGACTGGCTAAAACAAGGACTACCAAATCATATCGAATTACAGGTTTCTCCATCCACCAAGTATTTTCTCCAGGAAGGAGAATCATTGCAGGAAAAAGAGAATATTCCTTGTTCCGTTATTCTGGAAAGAATTTTAATCAGATTTGCACAAGAGAGGAAGAGACTCTATGTAATTTGGGCCATTTCAGGAAATTGTATCCTATCGGTAAAATTGCTCTAGGTTGAATTACTTGCGTGGGCGCACGATTTAAAAAAGGGAAAAAGTCAGGTTGGGAGAAAGAGAAAATACTAGTATCAATTATCCTTTATTCTGTAGACAAAAAACCGGGGAAAGCTGAACAACTTAGGGAAGTCTAAGGAGGAAGGAGGTGATCAAGTACCTATGCAGAAAAAGGATGCGGGAGCCAATAAATACAAACGAAAATAAATTGTCTTCCCCACCCCACTACTCTTTCTTCTTTTCTTATCCAATTTCTTCACTCGAGTTGAAAGAGGATACAGTTGATGAGAAGAAGAAAAGGGTAATAGGTATGACTGTCTATGAGTTTGGGTTGGTGAGCGAGATGAGGACAGACTGCCTGGGGGTGTAGTGAAAATAGTGTAGCGATATTGTCAGTTGGAGTATTTGATGTAGTTCATTGCTATACTCTATAAAAATTTAAATTTCTACTACTTTTACTTGGTATAATTCTGTTATCAATTTTGCAGCAGTAGAATCTATTTGGAAACCTTATTTAGAAATTTAAAAAATATTCTTTAATTGACGCTAAACTCACTCACTGCATGTTAATCATTGATCGTTCTTATTTATATATCTAATTTCGGTGAATTATGTTTTGTCTGCTACCATAAGTAATGCTTAAATGACCCTTAAACATACAAATCTGAATTAATTTATTACTCTGACATTCTCCCTCTCTTTAAGTTCCCATTCCCGCCAATATATTTGTAAGTGAACAGGTGGCCATTGCAATATATTTCCAGGAAGGCTCACTCCATTACGTAGAAAGTATTATTGTCAAGCTTGGAAAATAACTGAGAAGAGGAAAAAATCCTTTATTCAGTCTCTCTCTCTCTGGGTTTTATATACCCTTTACCGTTCTACATTTTAGTTTGCCCGCAGATCAAATAGAAATAAATTACTAGGTTAGCTACATCCTACATCCTCTGCTCTTGCACAAGAAGCTGGAGAAATTGCAGTGGAAGGAAGAGAGGAAGAGAAATATATTTGTGTTCTAGTCTTCCTCCACGACAACAAATCATCGACGATATGCGCCATCCACACACTTCTCTTTCACTTCCTTTCCAGGAAAAGGGAGCAAGTCGAGTAATAAAAGTAAATTGAAATTGAAACGAATCAGGAAAATGCTTTATTGATAGGGGAAAAGTGTGTGGAAAGTTAAGCGGGGACTGGAAGAAGAAGAAAATCCTGAAACGGGGAAATTCCCCACATAACGCACCTATCATATCTATGGATTTTTTTCTCGAGGAGACTTTCTCCAGTTCTTTTGGCTTGTTTGGATTTACAGGATTTTCCTTGTGTACAAACCCGTCATGAAGTAGGACAAGAATACGAGAATCTGACAAGTTGAGTTTTCCTTTCTTCTCTACAACGATTTTAGCTTTTTTCTGGAGAGAAAAACGCATCCACCATCTTGGGCAAGAATTTCCTGGAGAAAAATACTCAACTGGGGAGGATATGGGGAAGGCAATAAAAAAAGAAAAGTATGTGGTGGAAAAGACCTCGCATGTGTTGTATATAAGCTTTCTCCTCCTCTATCTCCTCCACACTCTTATACAATGGAACTTAACTACATTAAAAGGGAAAATGTTCCAAGTATTATTCTGGAGATGGGTATAAGAACTATAAAGGATTCCATTTGCAATTCACTCAAAATATGAGAAGTAAATACTAGTAAATCCCTGAAGACAAAGGCGCCTCTCAGCCGTGTCGTGGTAGTGTGGTTTGTTGGCTGAGCTGAAAAGTAAGCTCTTATTGTGAGAGAGAGAGCACTATTTGGAATAAACCCGGATAGGAGTAGTAGGCCAGGGTCGGAAGAGTTTAGGATTTCCAAGAGAAGAAGAAGAGAGATGTGGTGGAGGTGCTGTGTAAACTGTAAACTTTTTTCTCTAGACTTTACAGTATTTTTTATGAGGGTTACGAATATAATGGGAAAAGTATGTATATAAGTGTAATGACATTGGAGGGATGTGTTTTCTTTTATGAAAATACCTTTTGCGTCAGGCTAGTAGTGTTTTACTTTTACTTTTTTATTTTACTTTGGAACCGTCACCAGAAAAAGAGAAACTCGAGCAAGGGGTAGGTATGGGAGTGAGTTAAATTAAATACCTTGCATGAATGATGACAGGGAAGAGTTCAGAGAAGAGGGCTTTGATATTTTGTCATTTTCGAATTCTCTCGTATAGGTATATATTTTTGTATGTGTATTGCCACGAATTAAAAGTCAACTTGGTAAGTGTCTAAATTTCAAAGGGTTTCTTTTACGCGTAGGTATGTAAACAGGAAAGTTTTACAAATCCGGTTTTGGCTTGCTTAAAATGAAATAAATTTTGAAACTCTCGAGGCAACTAGCCGCCTAAAGTCGTAACTAAATCACTGAAAAACCTTTAGTTGCTCTTATAGGTTATAGCGGGACGCGTAAAATGTGAGAGATCAAAGGGGTCCCTCAATTTGAATTAATAATTGATCACCCCTCTCATAATTAATAGCTCCCACTTGATCCATTTTCCGTTAAACTCTCATCCCAAATTCCTCTTGAGTTGAATTTCCAAAATCAAAGACAAAAGCTCTTGAAAAATACATATTTGAAGTACTTTACCTGGGAAATGAGTGATCCAACCGC
The DNA here is from genome assembly GCA_027743935.1 of Sinodicranocentrus sp. ZH6. Lineage (NCBI taxonomy): Eukaryota > Metazoa > Arthropoda > Collembola > Entomobryomorpha > Entomobryidae > Sinodicranocentrus > Sinodicranocentrus sp. ZH6. The sequence goes on along the minus strand of JAHZNA010000692.1, from coordinate 5,151 downwards.
TGTCGTTTCCGGGATCCTCAACTCTGTGACAGAATATCTCCAGTCTGGTGCATGATCATTGGAATCCTGGATAATCACCGTGAGCCTTGTAAACATATAAAAGTGGATGGGATCCCTTGCCTTCACAGTTAAAACATGTTTCGCCAAACTTTCCCGGTCAATGAGAGCCGCCTTCGAGATACTCACTTGGCCGGAGAGCGTGTCAATACTGAAAATTTCCAGAGACCTGGAGTCCTCTGCGTTGTGAAATCCGTAGAGGATTGTACCGACGGATGTTGACTTTGTCCAATTATGACTCCCCCCATCGTCCTCTTGAGGCAGGACAACGCGAAGAGTTGTCACTGGAGTGAAATCCGAAACCAGCTCGGGAATGATCCCTGTGTAATTTGACTTTTCCCAGATCAAAGACGAGCCTCTCTCACTCTCAATCACTTTCACGACCAGCTGCGTCCACGAAAAACAAGAGAAAATGTTAAAATCCTAGAAACTCCGAGAAAATCTCTCAAATATCCAGAAGTGCTTGAGGGTAAAAAAACACACATTTTCCACTTCATACTCTACCCGCTTTTCATCATTATTATTTAACTAAAAATGCTTACGTTTGCTGTTATTTTGGTGTAACCCTTTAAAAAAATGTTTAGTATGCATTAGCCACGTGGAAATAAAATCAATTAGCGAGAAAACCAATAAAAAAATTCACAAATAATGGAAAATGGTTTTGAGGAGGTGGACATAAAAGGAGAATTTTGGAACTGACTATGATAAATACAACTTTTATTCATTTGCATTTCTCGCATTTCTCCTTCTTTGTCATCACAAAAGTGATTACTTTTTCTGGAAAAGGAGAGATAAAAGAGAGGATTGAAAAATAGGGAAAAAAGTATTCGTGGAAAGGGAAAATTGGAAATATTAGGCACAACAACAAAATCTAAATAGCATGTTTTGAATTCAAAAGGAAATTCAAATTGTCTCCATTTTCTATGCATTCGTATAAATAAACCCCCCCAAGAGGGAAATACATAAAAGGTAATATTTTTCAATGTAACGTATTCAATGACATTTTGAGTCTCCTCGAAAAAAATACGCTCATCTTAATTACGTCCATAAATATGGTCTGGAAAACATGCCACTTTTCCAGAGCCACTCAAGAAGATAAATCCTCGAGCTAATGGAAATAATGTAGTCGTTGTTCGAGGCTAAATTCAAAGTGAGGTATTCTCTCGAGTGTTTCGTGACACAGTTGCGGTGTGACTGACACGACTCAATTTTTCTCTCGACATTTTAATGCACGGATAATTAAGAGGGTAAAAGTAAACGTGGGGAGAGGAGCAGTGGAAAAGCAAGTTTGCGGTTTTGTCTCTTTCCTAATGTATACCTTTTACTTTCTCCAGTACACAGCAACACATCACTCGAGAAAATTTTCTACATACTCAAGTCACTCATACAAAGGACATCAATCTCTTTACAAAATATGGACCCTGAAAAGGTTATAATTTACTCGAGAGCAAGTTCTCTTTCATTCTTCACAAAAGTATGGAGCAACGAGAGGAGGAGAGAAAAAACCTCAAAAACAGATGATGAGATTTGAGCCGCTTTTCCCTTTCATCTTCTCCCTCTTTCATCCTTATTTACGAGTTATACACTTTCCGACTGGAGGAGCAACTCGAGATAAGTGAAAGTAATGTAGATGTAACGCTTCTGGAAAGCCATAACGTCGCCTATGTCTCTCTCTCTTCAAATATGCTTGTATGGAGAACGCAATTAGGACACTTGAGAAATCCTTCTTTCTCTCTGCAATACACACTTTCTCCTAGATTTCTCCAGCCTTCTTAGCTCCATGTAGATTCATACATGGGGAAAGTTAACTGAATTAATCCTCCAAGAAGAAGGAGAGACTTTCGTAGAAAATCTCATCTTGCCCGATGACGGCTAATGCTGGCTCTATGTTTGGTTGCATAAATCCTCACATAAATTACCAAAGTGAGATAGAAAACCACCATTCCATTTTATGCCAAATACTTCTCTCCAGCAACAATGTCTTCTCTGGAGAATGAAGACTCAGGATATCCTGTGTACTCCTTGTGTACTTGGGGTAATAATTTAGGGAAAGTTGGGGAGAAGAGTGGAGGAGAAATTTGGAGCTTTAAGTGAAGTTGTAAACGTGAATACGTGACCATCTAACAAGTGCATTCGGCGTCTCACTCCAGATTTACTTCGAAATCATGTCGTCCTTCGCTTTATTACCCTGCTAAAGTTTTCCATCCTCATCCTTCATGTTTTATGCTGGGTGCGTCGTCAATAACTTACTTTCCTAAGGGGTGAATAGCAGCCTGGATGAAATTACTGGAGAAAACGTGCTACTTCTGGTGGTGGAGGGAAATTGGACTAAAATGGGGTTAACTACTTAGGCTACTCCTCCTCCAGCTCAAAATCAATTAAGACAAGAGCCCCAAGTTTTTTCTTCAAGATTGTTTGGATGTCACTAGGAAAGTGATATTTATCGAGCCTCAAGCATTTCAGGATATTTATGAGGAAGCTTAAGAGAAAAATACATTACCTGAGTAAACACCACGTTGTAGCCGTCGCTGACGCTGATGTTCAATCGAAACTCGCGTGGGAAGGGGAGTGGCCTAGCCAAAATCAATTTTTCCGATTCCGGCCACATATTAAAGTAGAGATCAGGGTCACCGGAGACAATTTCATACCACAAATCATCTCCATCCGGATCTTCAGCGTCAATCGTTTCCACCGTGTAGCTAGCTCTTTCTTTTGTGGTTAATGAGACCACGTGATTTTTTGCCAATAGGATTCTAGGTGGCTGGGAAGGTCCACGATTTACGCTTTTCACGCGAAGCACAAGTTCCGACTCGGCAAGCAAAGGGGACGGAAGTCCGCCGTCGCTGGCTTCAACGAGGAACTTTAAGACTGTGTCTGCTTTGAGGGTTGAGGCTGTAGTGAAAATTTCTCCGGTTACGGGATGAATTGAGAATGTTTCATCAGCCGCGGCTATTTCCGGGTTGGCTCTGTACTTGAGGCGGTAGCGGATTGTGCCATTTTCTCCAGCATCTCCATCGTGGGCTACAACTCTATAAATTTTCTTCCAGCTTCCGCCTTCAGCCATGTTGGTCAGCTCGGAATCACCACCGTTTATTTCAAGGACTGTCCAGTCGCTCCATTTAGATAGTTCTTCGTCTTCATCTTCTTCCTCATCTTCGGAAGACTCCTCGAGAGAGTTTTCTTCTCCTGGCAAACCAGGCTCGTCTCTTTGAAGGTCACTGTTCAGCTCGGGAATGTAGCGGATCCCGCGAGTATAGAGGAATTTAGGTCGTTGGTCGTTTTCATCCAAAAGCTTGACAATAACTTGACTTGTGGAGTTAAGTGGAGGTGATCCAGAGTCGGTAATGATGACATCGAAAATGTGCACATCTTGCTTTTCTCTATCAAGAGGAAATTCTGTAGTGAATATTTCTCCGGATTCGGGATGAACTTCAAAGTATGGGGTGGATGTTTTCAGAGAAAAGTGAAGACTTCCTGATGAGCCTGGATCACAGTCAAAAGCTTCTAATTGGAGGAGTATTGTTGATGCAGGGATATTCTCAGAGACTTCAATGTTATAACTTGGAAGTGTTGTCAAAGGGTGACATTCATTGACATCGATAACCTTGACAAAGCACTCCAAACGAGCTAGCACTCTCCCACTGGAAATACTTTTGGCGACAACAGATAGCCAATGAGATGGGTGTGTTTCGTGATCTAGATTGTGTGCAGTTCTTATCACGCCTTGACTATCCACCGTGAAGAAGGATCTCGACTCTCCCTCAAGATAAAGGACGAGTCCACCAGACATATAAAATGGAGCGTCGGATGGAATCAAGGTCACATTTGTGACGATAGTTCCTATCCCAGCATTTTCAGAAATGTTTGCTTGTGCAACAAAATCCATAAAGGAAATAGACAGCTCTTGCTCCACAACGTCGTACACCTGCGGCGGGAAAAATTTAAAAGGGTTATTTAACCAAAACAAAGGATTTCTTAAAGGGGAAATTAAATACGAGACAAAAGCTGGGCTAGATAGCGGATGACATTTCATTGTTTGGGGTTTCTTCAGAAAAAAAAAGTAATTTTCTCTGAAAAAAGGCTTTTGTAGTTGGGAAAGTACCATTTTTTCACCTTGATTTCCTCTTTAATTTTCTATTCTCTTCTTTCAACCGAGCGACAAACAAAAGAGGATTTTCATAAGATTTTTTTTTTCTTTTTTTCTCGGCTTTTTTCTTTTCTTCACAAAAATAGAATGTTATGTAAAGAATTGGGATTCAAAAAGACCGCGAGATTTTTTCCTCATCTTTTCAGCTTTTCAAGTGAATTCTTGAGAAAACCCGTTTGCAAACATTTTGCTCCTTATTTCTCTCTAGTTTATGCATACCTATATGTTTGTAGATATCACTGGTATCAGTGAAGGATGAAAGTTTGGAACATATAGCTCCGAATGAAAATGCTTCTCTTGACGCTAGTGCGTGCTCTATACACTCTTGTCTAGGATAAAAAAGGAGTTTCACCAAATAGCGGAAATATTTATCAAAGAGAGTGAAAATGAGAATAAAGGATTTTTTTATAATGATCTCAAGATGAAAATGGGAAATGCCAAAGTGAGAGAAAGGAGGAAAAATCTGAGAGAATGGCGCTGGAAATGATAAAAAATTTCCTTTGGGAAAGTCAACAGATGAAAAAAAAGGCGCCAATGAAGAAAACACATTATAACAGAAATATGTACGACATATCCTGCTCTCAGATGCATTTCCCATTTCCTTTTCCTCTGAGAAAGATAATCATACGAAACATTGTTTTCACATGGAAATCTATACGACATGCAGCTTTATATGCAGTCTATGCATTTGTGCGGATTTATATTTTTCAGAAAAATTATCTATTGCCGTTCTAGTTTTACACTAGTTTACACAGTAATATGCGCCAATTCAAATTCACCTAAAATATTGTAAGTCAACACTAGTCACTTTTCCCCTTGCCTAATATCTCCTTTCAACTTGCTTCCTCGTCTCAACTTTCTCCCTGACAATTCCTCTGACGGCGTCTTCTCCCTAATAAAAATACTTTTCCCACATTGACTCTTCCATTTCCGCCGGTACATATAAG
>JAHZNA010000691.1:0-12393 GCA_027743935.1 Sinodicranocentrus sp. ZH6 | reverse complement strand
AAATATAAATAGCTAGGTCATAGGTAGATGTGATTCACTGTGTTTCAAGCAATGATCACAAAAAATTATGAGTATTGATTTGTTTTTAGAATTTTCTGGAAAATATCAAGAACATTTTCTCAAAATGAGGAACATTGGGCTCAGCGGTCTCACCTGGTCCAGCATAAAAAAGAATCCAGCTGTGAGTATAACGTTTTTGAACTCAATTTTAAAGTTGTTATTTTAAACACCCATTTTCAATACATTCAACTGATTCAACATAAGTAACAATCTTGTTTTCTTTAAAGATTCTTCCAATTTACGGATTGGTTGGTGCTGCGATGGTTATCGCTGGATTCTATGTCACGCGACTTGCAACAAGACACCCAGAAGTTACTTGGAGCAGAAAGAATAATCCTGAGCCGTGGCAAGATTTAAAGGATAAGCAGTACAAGGTATGGGATTACTTAAGATCATTTCTTGTTTATCAATAAAATTCATCGGCAATGAAGTCAGAAGTCGTTTGTACGGCTAACGGCTATAAGACATGTTATATTTTCCCGGTTTATTCATAGTTTGTTTCCACACGGGATTACTCTGAAGGTTCCCTTGCACCAGACTACAAGAAGTTCCGTTTTATTCATAGTTTGTTTCCACACGGGATTACTCTGAAGGTTCCCTTGCACCAGACTACAAGAAGTGAAAAGATATCCGACTGTAAACGTGTAGCAATGAAATCATATGGTCGGTATTTATGTAATTTAGTATCCTGAATCCTGACTATATGATCCATCTTCAGTTATTAGTCCAAAGCATAGGAAACTATATTGTAATTAATGTTATATTATTGTAAATGGGTTTGTGTACGTGATTTTCCGACTGCTGTAATTTACATTACATTAACAAGGCAATCCACTGTTCCGACAAAACTTCGTGGCTGTGCGTATATGCAAAGTAAACCGATTCTTTGCTTTCAAACGTCGCTACTGCTTGTAATGGTAATTGTTCGTTGTAAAGAAGTCTACAGTATGTAAAGCGGCAGTTTATTAAATAAAAATTTATGTGTAGTTAAAAGTATTATTCTCATACATGACTAATTTTATTCGTTCTGTGGCTCTCTGTGCAACGATTTTACTGTATCAGAAAAAGCAAATTAACGTTACATGATTATTGTTTTAAATAGTGTATGCAGCAGCAACTTTTTACCACTGCGCGAAGCATGTCATTGTTTACTATTGAACAGGAAATGTACATGAAAAAATTAACGAGAGCCAATGGAAAGCTGATCCAAGTCATCGCCTGTTTGATTATTCTTTAACTCCGCTAAAGTCTTAGCAAATTTTGACCAATCGTCTGGTCGAGGATTTGCGAGTTGCTACCACAAAGAAAATCACATCAGTTTTTAATTGTACATTGCACATACTATATTTAGAGACTTAAAATATAATAGCATGCACTATTTACCTCTCCAACATCATAGACCCAAATTTTGCCCATATCATCTCCTGCTGTAACGTGCAATCCAGATTGAGTCCATGAAACCCTATTTAATGCTGCCGGTCCGTCAACTTGAACCGTAGCAGACGGGAGTTCTGTATCATTATTTAAATTCCATAGATTCAGTCTTCCATTTCCATCAACATCAGCAAAAACCGATGGGTGAATTGGGGACCAGGCGACATCATATATATAGTCTCCAGTAACTTCGAAAGAATAAATAGGCCTTGGTTCCTGTGATGGGCAGAAAATATGTTTTATTAAAACTATTTCATATATTTGAGTGCGAGAAGATTTAAGTAGATTTTGAATATGACATATGACAGCCATATAAAGGAAACTTAAAACTTCACTTATTTCCAATTTACCTTTAGACTCCACAACTTCACACTCCAATCAAAACTAGATGTCAAATACAGATGTGAAAAGTCGATTGGTCCAGGTACATTGTGAGGGTTGATTCCTGTTACTGGAGCATAGTGTCCTTCATAGCAATCTAATATACCTGCTTTTGTTCCATGTCTACAAGCTACAAGAAAATATTTTTAGTTAGTTGATTGGTACAAACGGTCGCAAAAGGAAACCGGTTCAATTGTAGTAATTTTACTGGATTACAGATACACTAAAATACGTATATTTACCAGAATAAACAGCTCCTTCTTCGCTGCCAATTACAAAGTTATTTACACTTCCTTGTGGAAACGCGACACAAGTTGCTGCAACAGCTTTATTTTGTCGATGTTGCAGATCAAGAATTTCTTGAGGCTGCGCTAGCATGTCCAGCGACCAAGAACAAAGCTTTCCATCCGTAGAAATACTGATTACATTATGGGAGTTTTGAGTACCGACAACTTTTAAACAGTAGACTGGGTGCTGGATAAAAATATACATCTTAATAGTAGTAGCATTTTTATCAAATTATAAAAGTTAGTAACAAATACAACGTACTGTGTGGGCCGATGTAGTCAATGGACTACGTTGAACCGGTGTTTTCTTTTCTACTCGATTGTCCCAAAGAACTATGGATCCAGAATAAGTGCCTCCTAACACTAGGTTTGGATGAAACCTTTTACCACAAAAAATAATATTTGTTTATTTATTGTACTGTTAAACAGAATGAAACTAGACTAGCTTCCTGATTTACTTTGCAAATGAAGTAGATGTCACAGGACTCTGACAATGAAATACGTATTCCGGGGAAGGTTTCATGAACTTAGTGTTCCAAATCAAACAAACACCATCTGGATCGTGAGGAGAATCCTCATTATTTGCATAGCTTGCCACCATAAGTTCAGGATACTGTGCGGACCAATCTAAAGATGTTACACAACGATTCTTTGACCATTTCTCATCGTAAAAAACTCTATTCAACGATAGCCGTGTGGCAGACTTTTCTTCCCTGATGAAGAAATAAAAATCTTATATATGATGCTACAGATTTCATATTACGTAAATAACAAGATAATGGTTTCCGGAAAATCTTACCCAGCATCATCACCATCTGTGGTTTTGGCGTACCAACGTAATAGTAACACACACCCCAAGATGCATTTAGCCAAATAGCGTTCAAAAGCTAATAGCGGTTTACAGGTGACTGGGTAAGAATTACAAGTTCATATTTACAGACAGACTGTCGTCATACGTGTGTCAATAGCTCATAGTATCTAAGGATGTAAAAAGATTTCCGGGCACACAACAGTCACTCTTACGTAAAATAATATTTCGTATCGGCAAGTACTGCGACTACGTATTGTGGTTATCACCCTGACTAATGAAAGCCTTGTCATTAAAAGGATTCAAAATAATGGAACACGTGGGTGCTTGTACAATATGTCTACAAAATAGTTTCTTCATTTTGTTCGCCAGTCTTTTAAGTGATATGCTATATAGGTAGCCACGTATGATGCAATGCATCAATTTCTATTAGCTTTTCCGTGTATGCCTTCCCTCAATCTCATCTCAATTCATATTTCAAGATAAAAAACCTGATGTCTGTAATTTCTGGTGTTTTTGTACAAATGTACTTTGTAATTAAATGTACTAACTACTTTTGTCTAGGAACAAAAGTTAAACTACATGCGAAAACAAGTACGAAATGTGCTATTTTTAAAAACTACTGTGGGGTAATTGAGCTACGTACTGCGAGTGAGCAGCAGCCATTTTTCAATTCTNTAAATGTACTAACTACTTTTGTCTAGGAACAAAAGTTAAACTACATGCGAAAACAAGTACGAAATGTGCTATTTTTAAAAACTACTGTGGGGTAATTGAGCTACGTACTGCGAGTGAGCAGCAGCCATTTTTCAATTCTGTGTATTTAATAAATAAGTCAATGAACATGATCATATGAATTTTACATTAAACCTTCCTAATCCCATACTCTTCATAAACTTCGACAAGCCATTAGTACTTATGTACTCGTAATTTTTTTTGTATTTTAAAGAACAACGTATCATTTCTAAATGTTACAGCTACAAATTCATCGAAATATTTTAAAGGGCTCATTGACATGAACACCTTATAATCCTTATCCTAGTCAAATTTGATCGACATTAGGGGAACAGCTTTAAGCCAACAATAAGTTAAGTACCAAAACAATCAGTCGATTAAAAAATTTCATTCCCCAATCTGCACTAAAGCATCTTCCTTAGACCTAATCAAACAAGCAGTGCACCAGTGCACGCATTCATTCGTACTGCAATCACAAACGATGGAGGGGCAGTAACTAGCAAATGCGAGTGTGTCACTCGTATCGCATGTGAGCGGAAATGTGTAGTGAACCGGTGGACACCTCCAGTAACGAATATTTTATGCATGTGTTATATTTGTTAGTGGTAAACCATAATTAGAAATATATACATAAAACTGAAGAGTAGAACTGCAGTCACCAAACAACAACTGACAACCAAGTAAACTGCGAAAATGATGATGGAATCAAAGGAAAAGCACGATACGTATGAAAAATCTAAATGATCAGGACTACATAACCAATACTTGATAGGAAACTCACGAACTTTCCCCAATCAAAACTAAAAAGGTGGAGCAATCAAAACCTTTAAATCAAAACCAACAAAGCAGACAAAACTGAAAACACCAAATTACCAGGAGCAAACTACTGTTTAGGGATGTACTTAACTGCGCTGCTGCGATGTCACCAATCAAGCTTAACCAACAAAACCAGAACAATCCAAACTAAACCCATAAACTAAAAATAATTTGGATGTACTAAAGGAGACAAGACAAACGGTACCATGTAGTTAAAGGTAATTTGTACTTTTATAGTTACTTCACTGCAAAACTGCATTGCTTGCTGCGGCCATTATTAGCGATTAGAATTATTTACTGAAGGAGGATAAACATAATGGAGAGTATGTCCTACCTGCGAACTCGTCATCCCATTCTAAACCAGGATTAAGATTGTACTCGTCTTTACATGTGGAAACAAACAAATAGAAAAACAACACAATTCGTAAGCTGCACATAGAATTCGATTTTGTTTTCCATAAGTATTGCAATTAATTTGAATAATTTGTAGTTCCTTCTCAAATTAACGAAGCATTTTTGCCTTCATGTAGGTGTCTTTCCATCTTTAACATCATATCTTTAGTGTTAAAATATTTACAAAATTGTTAGTACGGAATTTCATTCACCCATGAAATAAAATTCAACTGGTTAGAAGTCGGATTAAAACGTTAAACAAAGGAACAGAAAAATCAAAATTAAAACTTATATACAGTGTTTAAAAAAGTGTATGTTTGGTATATTGTAAAATGTAAAATACACAAAACGAAACAAATCGGTGCTCATACATATTGAATCAGTTAATTGAAAGAGAAGAAAATGAGTGTAAATGTACAACACTTTGCTGTTTTTTTTGTGCGTCTACAAAAGCCGCTATTAAATGGAAATTTACAAAACTTCAATCAGTCAATCACAAATCATTCTTATCTTTTCAATTACATTATTTCAAATGTGATTTCACTTGTTGCAATTTACATTGCAAGTACAATAGTTGACAGTGTTATACATACATGTTATGGGATGACTTTGGGTTTGCAAATGCGTAGCAGTCGTACAGAAAACAAGTACATAAAAATACAATTAGCTCAGAAACAAAAGAAAACTTTTCCCTAATGAGTGTTTGCAAAACAGCCAATTGCAATTTAGCAGCCGATACCCATAAGATTTTCCGCTTTGCTTTGCAATCGGTTTATTCCCCAAAGCAAACATTATCCTATTTTAAACGAAACGGTAAAAACTAAAGATTCAAAAGCCACCCTGACACCACCGTCACCACCAAGAATAAAAGTACGGGTATCAACCCAAGTTGTGGATGGGGGGACATAAATTAAAAGTGGAGGTACAATTAACTAAACAATACCAAAGATACTGAATGGCCATCTATATACCTTTCTGATAAAACGAAAATGTGAATAAATGAAATTAATAATGAAATTTCAAAAGTAAACTCAGCGAATATGCCAAAAATGTATAAAAAGATGAACTTTGTACAAGCAAACCAATTCTGGTTGTATATGATGGGAGGGAGTAGGAGTTTTTCTGAGAAATTTATGATATATGACTTTTTGAGTAACCAAACAGAATGATATTTTAATGACAACTTTGACGAAAACCTTTAAATTCAACTCAGATGCCTAAAAACTAAATTAAAGATTATGACTGCAGAAATTATCGTTGACAAAAGAACAAAATGAATAAATGAAACCACAAAACCAGTCAGAACGTAAGTCAGGCAATTCATACGTTAAGTCAGGTCAAGTTCACAGTACTGTACGTGTAAAAAAGGAGCAGTAAGTAAGTAACGTAAAACAAGTAAATGATCACTCACAACGACATACGCACTATAATTAAAGTTTTTTTACTGTGTGGTGTACTTAACAGTCACGACAGAAGTACAGTTAGTGGAAAGGACGTACAAGAAAAGTACAAAATTCGATGGATGGACACAACTTACCGTAATAGTCGAAGGCATGAGCTATCAAAAATCAAAGAAACAAGAAAAATCCATAATCATTACACTGGTAACATTAACAAGGTCTACGGTGTGTATTCCAAATATTCAAGGCATTCTTCTGACATCAAAAATGCATAGTTGCACAGCATTGCCAGCGAAAACAAAGTGAGCAGTAAAATAAATTTTAAAATGGAATCTGCAATTTGCATGCATTGCAAGCAAGAATGTTGCTGAATTGTCCAAAGGATAGATGCCCACAGAAAATATAGCCAATAAATAAAACTCTTTGTAGGCCCCTTAGAGTGTAAATTTCGTCCTTAAATACGACGAACGCCTTTGCTTCTTAAAGTTTTCAAAGATATTATCGTGCAATGCAAAGGTACGGGAGAAAAACAAGAACTCATGCATTATCGTAGGAATTAAAAATTAAAAGGAGGATGGTAACGTAATTTGTAACGTATAACGGAAGAATGAAACAGCTAAACACATTCAAATACAAAATACCTATGTGTGAAGTTCATACACATTTATATTTACACATGCACTACAAATAGTACATTATTTACAAGAAAATGGAATGACGGAATCAACAAAAGTAAAATTATCGTCGTATTATTGTCTGTCTGCCTGACTTCGCAAACCCAAAGTTACTCCCATCATTAAACAAACATAATATTTGTTCAAAGATAATTTGTATGCTTTACAGGTTAAACTTGATTTGTATTGTATGAACTTATAAAGGTTATAAGTTAATCTTCTTTATGAACTCGATAACTTTACAACACCATGTTCCCAGTTTCCACCCGATAAAATCACATGTTAGTTTGATGATGTGCAATCTGATTTTGTGTCATATTATATACAGTGGCATTAACTTATTCGGAGCCTTATTAGAGAAGCGTGCCTAGTGTCATTATTTTTATTTCGTTACTTCCAAAGGGATGACCAGCATCAGCTTGAGCTTGCCATCAATCGACTAGGTACAGCTAGTCTATGACAATTATTAAGATCTGATGTGAAGAATAACATATCGCAACAAAAAGTATTTTTCAGCGTGAATCAGTAAGCTCAAGGCCACTGCAGTGCTTTTCAGACAATATTTGAAAACGTTTGACTGTTACGTACCTTTTCTTGGTTTCAGCCAAATATCATAGAATGCTTTAAATTTTACAAATCAATCAAAGTATCGGTTAGATTTTCAATATAGAAATATGTTTGCGATTATCATGACTTATAAAGTTTCAAAAAGCCAATGGACTAATAAAAAAGGATCGGGAAATCTGTTAACACAACGGGGTGTAAAGCTTACTACATTTTCAGTATTGTGCTAACTTTTTTTTCTGCATTTGAATGCCCGCAATCAAAAGAGCATTGTTTGGTATTTATGAAGATGCTGTGATTATGAAGCCAACTTCATCCACAATTCATCATCAATAATAATATTATTGATTATTACAGTATATATTATTAATAGTTAGCGACTTAGTGACTTTTAATCAATGTAAATCAAGTCAAACAAACAAGAAATGCCCATTACTGAGGCAAACAATCATCACACTTGCAGCAAGTGCACATGAAATGTCAGCCTGAAAATGCTTAACATGATTTATCTTGGAGTTGTGCAGTTATATAGCTCAAAATAATAAATGATTCGGCAGATACTTAAAATTATGAAAAAGTCAGCAATTGACAGCTCCATAAATTATATAAAAAAAACTTACAGTCCCTGTGGTCAGTTCCTGTCTGGGCTGTTTGTGTCTCTTTCGTGTACGTCACTTTTTCCTGGGCAGCAATATTTGTCTGAGTAACTTGTGACACAGTCAGCTTTGCTCTGCGCCTAAAAAATAGTTTGAAAATTCTCAATGCAAGGTTTAACTAGCTGGCCATGCTTCTCTCTCTCTCTCTCTCTCTCTCTTTGTTTACCTTTACCTTTCCTTACTTAAAAAAAATCCATAAAAATCTACGTACTTAGCGAGTTCTTCTGCTTTGGACGCTGCATCCTGCTTTCCTCCACTTCCGGCAGTGGCTAAGCTACTATCAGGAGTCAACGATGAGGATGAATGATCTTCTGATGATGTGATCAACTTCGAAGCCAGCACAGACACCGGTTCAATGTCAAGTTTTGATAACAGTATATCTACATCCTCCAATGACGAGGGGCCTGGTTCACGTCCTGAGCTCAAGCTACTAGCATCGCCCTGAAATTAAACGGACAGCATGGATAAACAATTTTAGATAAGACAGTCAATCAGTTGTATAAACAATCATAATTTGTATTCATAACAAAAACCAGACTTGAAGTCGACGTGCTCTTTGTCTTTCTTTCTCTGCACGGAGCTCTTTCAAAGCCTTTAACTTTGCCTGTTTTCTCTCTTTCTCAATTTTCCAATCGCGAGATCCAGGCAACATTTTTGTACGATAGTAGTAAAGGAATCAACTTCACATACACATTAAGTCAAAAAGTCAATCCAAACAGAATTAAACAGGTTAACACACGCCACGTTCGAACTCATTCGCAGCAGAACATCAAGTGAACAAATTTCACATAAATTCTCACAGAACTTTAGAAAAAGCAAATAGAATTTCTTTCAAACTTCAAAACCCCACGAAGTCATCGTACATGAATTTAAACCATATGAAACCTTACGAGCGACGAGCAACAGAGTAAGGTAATAAAAGGTAAGATTAACGAGATCCACAAACACTGCTAGTAGTGGAAGTATCTTTGCACACTCACTCAATCTGATGATATGAATGAATCCAAGCCTAAGTAGGTTCACTTTTATTTCGTACATCATTATGATCATCACATGCAAAATGCAATGTACGATGTTTCATGCCTTCATGCAATCCCATTGAACATCTTTGATTGTCATATTTTAGGTAGTATTCACCTGATCTTAATCTGTCTACAATAGTGAACATGCCATGAAACTTTAAGTCTCTATAAAAATATACCACCGCAAATAGTAAACTTCAGAGAAGTTAAGTCAAACATTTTACACATTTCCATCCCAGTTCAACACAAAAACGAACACAAAACCAAATCGGTTGGCTCATTACTGTTCTGCTTGAGTAATTGAGAATAAGACAAGAAATGCTTCTGGCTCAAATATTTTACAAAAGAACTTGCTGTAATATGTACTTTAGCATTCCCATGTTTCTAACTTTAGCTTTTAATATTGTGAACTCACAACGATACGATAGTGTAGATGCCATAACAGTAACAGGAAGCACGCTTAATGAGTGCACTTTAGTGCTACGTGAATAATACAGGTAGCTTCCTTTCTATTCATATTCCTTTGCTCAGCTTTGTATGTACACTACTATTTGATAATGTGTAAAGCAGAAGAGATGCGATGATATACAATGGAACAGTTACTGCCAACTGCCACAACTTCACGGTGAATTCCTGTTGCCAAAGATGAGTTTCTTTCTCTTCGCTTCTAACTTTAGTGCTGACTGATCATGAAATGCAGAGTAATGCCAAATGCCATACGTATATATATACTGGGTACGTAATATAAGCGAAATGGACGGTATCATTTAATTCAGCTGAGTATATTTGGTTCATCATTATCATTACGATGTGATATTATTACAATCGTGATAGGAAGCAAAAACGTGGCATATAGTTGGTTTAGCGCAAATACGATCAAATTGAAACTTCTACCGCAAACCATCATTCACTGTCAGTGCCCTTCTTTAGCAGAAGCTACCGTGTGCGGTGCGGACAATCTATGTGAGAATGACGACGCAGTCTAACAATGCAGTAGTGCTACTAATGGACGACATTCGTATCAAATCCAACTTTCACAGTATAGTACATACATAGTACATAGGCCCCAAACAACAATTTGCAATTCTATATCAGCGCTATCATTTCATCAGGGAGTAGGGACATGGAAATGAAAAGATATGAATGATAAATATGCACAGACATGCACGAATATGGCACACGGCAGATCCATTTCATGGCCCACCTTCCTTTGGCTGGTTGATGCTTGGTAGTTCCAAACTCCGAAGTAATTATGTAGGTAAATCGCTTTATCATCGACTACTGTGCAACTAGAAGCTTCATTTTTTGAACATGAAACAGAAGATACATTAGTAATGATTATTACGATATTAAATCTATATCGCTGTGAGTACATTCGAGCCCTCTGATGTTAAAATTGTTGCATAGTATTAAGATAAAGCTAAAATGCAAGTGAGCAGGTAAGAAGAAAGCAGGTAAAAATTATGTATAAATCTCAAATTTGAATTTAATCGAAAATTTGGGCGTATGCAAGGTATCAGTAGTACAAGGTAAATTGTTTGCTGTCGCTGATAATAATGAATGCAACGTGATGAACAATAAGGGATATTTTTGCACGCACATTATGTCTGTAAACTGGAGAGTCCCGACAAACACCAACCAAGATTAATCAACAAATTCTTGTTCATAGTTTGGTTCACTGATAAGTTAATAGAAATATGGAGTAGCGGGCTAATGTTTCAAAGGTTAGCCAAGCCATGGTCATTTCTTGGTTCCATAAGGACGCGCGATCTTAAGCCAAGCCAACCTTTTGAAATTACCGTATGTAAATTGTCAAATTACTTAAAATTACCAGAATTTAAGAACTAAAAAACTTTAATCAGGGCTATCATCTAAGATTAGTAAGGAATTTTTGCGGTTAACATGCTTTCCTAGCTTCATCGATTAGTATTCTTAGTTTTTTTGACACGACGCTTTGGAAATTTCGAAAATGCCCATCAAGGAAATCGAATTAATGTTATTTTAGAATTTATTACCCACTCGAAATGCCCAGGTACCTAAGAATTCGGGCGAGAGGAAAGAGGACAAGAGGAGTGAAAATCATATATGGCCCCGGGTGATACAGAAGAGGAAGAAGAAAGATAAAATAAAATACGTACATTTCAACAGTTTTAACTTTAATAAACGCGGTTGTAAGCGAAAAACACTCCCATAAATTGACTCTAGCCTCATTACGAAAAATTTGCTAAAATGTATTTGAATCCTGATTAATATTACATGGCATTCCAGAATCAAGGCAAGGTCCAACTAGGCCAAGGTTAGGTAAGGAAGTTCTATAATCCAAGGTTTAAGTCTGTGGTCATTTTCTCTTTTCTCATTTATGGTCCGTGGTCTTAGTTATAGACATTTTCATTCTCCATGCGAAGAGTTATCTTTCTGAACATGAATCAAAACTTAACGTATTTTTAAATTTTTGTAATATATATAGTATGTAAGATATATGATCAAATGAACCTAGCTAAAATGCGTATAAACTACACCTATAAGCTAAGACACGTATGCGTTGGGCAGTAGAGGTCATGTTCAGGTTGGTGTGCCAGCCATAAAAATGAAGTGTACGGGGAGATTCATTGCAAAAACAAAATTATTAGGTCAGCAGCCTGAAATTTAGCATTCTAGGATTATCATATGATTTCTTTAATATGGTTAGGTTACGTTATGAAATATGAAATCCGGTTAAGAATAATAATAAAAACCTGTAAGGTGTTAAAGAAATAGCGAAGCAGCAAAATATTGATTAAACGTTCAATTGATAGCGTATTTTTAAAAAAAACTAACTAAACCATTCGACTCCACGGTTAATTCCCTTTCGAATGAGGTATTACATGTCACATAAGGTAACTGAAAGTCAATGACGGTTAGTGTTACCGTTAGAACCGTTTAACGGATTTAATCTAAGAGAGAAACAAAGATTTATTACTTTACTCTTTATAATGATTAGCCAAAACCCGAATTAAATAGCGTATTTATGAGAAATTAATATTTAAATTTTGCCGTTATAACGGTCAATCAAACGATAAAATATTTCAAAAAAATAATTCAACTAATCGGTTGGATTGGACCAAGGGGGGGCAGTAAATTTTTTGGTTTTCTGGACCGATCTCGACGAGTAGAACATTTTTGG